>PVKA01005242.1:45235-92301 GCA_004027165.1 Ctenomys sociabilis
TTTTTTTTTTTTTTTTTTTTTTTTTTTTTTTTCTTTTTTGGTGGAACTGGGGATTGAACTCAGACCCTTGCTCTTGCTAGGGAAGTGCTTATTCCACTGAGCCATCTCCCCGGCCTCTCTTCTTGTTCTAAAGATAGAGCAATGAGAACAGCAACAGTACCTTGCCCACTTGGAATCTGAGGCTTGGTGGGATTCCAGCATTTACTAATTTTTCTTGCTGTTGAGACTTAGCTTTTAAATTATCAGAATGTAATAAATAATGTAGTTTGAAATCTGTCTCTGTGGGCATAGTTATGAGAACACTGTGGGCTTTGTTCAGAAACCAGCTCAGTTCTGGAATCACCATTTTCTTGGCACCAAGGACCGCCTCATGCCGACAACACCAAAGTCTGTGAACTCTTGACAAGACAGAGAACCTTGGCTGGGCATGAATTGTGCAGGCAAAAATATATTTGTGCACCTACAGCTTCCAACCAGACATTTAGAAAGTGGGAAGATATTTTACTCGGACCATATTGAAGCTTGAGCTCAGAGGGTGTTTAGAATCTCTGTGAACTTCACTCCACCGACATCTAAAGCATGAGATAATCAGGGCTGGTATCAAGCAATTGCTCTTCTGTTGAAATAATACCTGTAGGCCAGATGTGAGAGCACTTTTCTTTTGAGGATGTCTGGTGCTCTTTTCTTTTGTTTCAAGGAACATTTGGTTGTGCTGTACTGAGGTAGCTGATACTGATTTTACCGACAAAGTCTTCAATGTTCTTAGAATTGTGAAGCCTTCATTTTTCATCAATTAACATTCTACAGCCCTCTAGCCATAATTCTTCCTTACGTTTTCCTTCCATCCAGTAGTTTTCTACTGAATTGTTCTCATTATTGCCCCACAAAGGACCTCTTCAACTTCTTTCATCTTAATCATGTCTTCACTCTATGCAATTTTAATGCAATGTACAAAGGGTGAGTGAAGGAATATGAATATTTAAATTAAAATGCAAAAACTACCTTATGACTCATCATCAAGGATGATGGGATGAGTGTTTCAAGCAAGTAGCAATATTTTGAGAAGGATTAATGGTAAGTAATGTGCCTTTTACTGAAATTGTATTTTATAAGTATTCACTGTATTTTTAAAATTATACATCATGTGTACTGTATATACATTCATGTAGTGTGGCCTTCTAGAGGGTCAGAAAGCATCGCATTATCTGACTTATCTCTCAGCCTCAGAGAATCCACTTTCATACCCTAAGAGGTAATATCATCCCTGTAAGATGAGTACAATAATCAGGAGCAGGGAAAAATGTGCTTCCAGCTTCAAGGGCTCCTCCCCACTCACAGCACTTCAGTCCCAAGTCCCTAAGAGGACTCGTCCCCTGAAGAGTCCTGCACCACCCTGGAAGCATGCAGCATTTCCTGTCCACCCAGTTTTCCATCACTTCTCTGATCTTTCCAGACATGGCCCCTGAATTGGCTCACCTGCTCTCCTAAGGAAAGATTTCTGATAGAGTCTATCATGTTGTCCCTCAATACTTGGTCTGGGAACAGTCAGAAAACTCAGTATATTTTCCTGAGACAATATAAGAAATTCTAGGCACAATTTCATTTGTCTCCCAGCTTTTCTATTCTTTGATCAGCCTCAAGGTTGTGGGCGTCCTTAAACTTGCTTTGTTCCATCTGGGAAACTTGGCTGTTTCAGCACCAAAGTGCAGCCCCAGTAAAGTACTCCAATATAGCCATTGAATTTTTTTATGGATACAACTTATGCAGCTTTTTCATTCTTGTACTGCCAGAGTTTTACACTTCTATAATACCTGAATTTTGGCTTATACAACTATTAGGGTTGGATTAGAAAAGAAGAGAAAGGAAAAAAAGTGTATTAAACTCTTGCATGCTTCAAGCTTAGTGCTAGGTGACTTCATGTTTAGTGGTTCAAGAATAATTCCCGGGCTGCTCTGTGTCAGGTTTGTGTGTAGTCCCCTTTCCGTGTGGACATATCTCTCCTGGCATTACATATTTGCTTCTACCATAGTGTTTTGTTTTACTTAACGTAACTTATTTAGATAGCAAGCATAAGTGAATTAAATACAGCTTCTTACTGGTAGACCTCCACAAAGGAAATAGCAAATGAATTATTATTTAGACTTTTTAAGAACTATTTTCCTTCGGGGCCAAGGAGATGGCTCAGTGTAATAAGTGCTTCCCTTGGAAAGGGCAAGGGCCTGAGTTCAATTCCCAGTTTGGAAAAAGAAAAAAAAAAAAAGAACTTTTTTCCATTAATTGATTGCCTATATTTTTCACGTGCAATCTTAATTTTATCAAGGTAAAGAATGCATGATGTTTGGATAGCCACACAGCTCACAAGGCTATGATAATTTCATTTTCTTTTTCTTTTCTTTTCCTTTTTTTTTTTTTTTTGTATTTTAGGGAAGGGTTTACGGAGTGTTCAGGGTCTCACTACCAGATCAGACTTGTTATGATCTGCCTGTGTGCAGCCCCCCAAAAGCTGGGATTACACCCAGTCTCAGTTGCTGTCTCAGTGCACCCTAGGGGCAGAGCCAGTAGGCCTAGGGATCAAAAGGCTGTGACAAATTAATAGCAGTGTTCAGCACAAACATGCCCCCCAGACAATGCTCCTAAGTGTCTTGAGGAGCAAGCACTTTCAGCCTGTTAGGCTACTTTTATTTGCAATTTACTTCCATATTCCAAATAGCAGCCTTAGACTATGTTTTGCTTTTTGACTTTCTGAAATGTATTTTCCTGTATAGAAAATTTAACACTGTTTATAAATCTCTTTCCTTATACTCCCGAGTAAGCCATAGTAAAACGCATTATTACATTAGCATTTAGTGTAATAGTAGCACTGTCAATATTAGCATTGCCGTGCTTGACAATATAAATGTCACTCACTGCTTGGCCACACAGCAAACTATGATATTGGTTTTTAATTTGTTTAGTTTTCTTGGATTTAGTATCTGTCTTAGGCTCTACCTTTCTCCCTCTTTTCCTTCTGTTTCTCTTTCGCTTCTTTCCAGGAGCGCTCTAGCCTCCAGGCGTGGACCATCAGCATAATCTTAGGGCTTTTCTTCCTTTTACCTACTTGCCTCTGTCACTGTCCATTTCCTTCATGGGCCCTCAATTTCATTACCTACAACATGAGAGATGAATCACTTTGTCTGCCTCTGCTGAGAACCATGTATCAGAACATGTACAAGCACACAACTTGACCTTAGTGAGTACCCACAAAAGATAATTATTACTGCTGCTACTAGTGTTTTTCACTCCGATTTATTATTTTACTCTATCATAGGCCTATTCCTATGTGATAATGTGAATAAAACACATTATTACAGAGTAGGCTAAGGGTCTGCAGTTTGACCATAAAGTCATAATTATTATTAGAATTATAATTAATGACCCACCATACAGCAAATGTTCCAATTACCATTGCCTGCATTTGCGCTGGGAATTGCACTGGTCAAAGAGGAACTGAATAAGTAAAGTGAAAATGTAGGCAACATTATTTCACTTTTTCCTGTAGATGTACAGACAGCTTTGAATTGCATACACCTACATACACATGTTTCACAATTAAACTAACTCATTTTCTTAATTTGATTCTGTTTTCTGTGAGAGGAGATCTAAGGAGCAGCATGCTAGAACAAAAGGAAGAGCAGCCCTGATGCTAGCATCTGCCAGTCACATGGGTGAAAAGATGCCCATCATTGCCAGCGCAAAGCTACCAAAGTACAATGACTGTGTTAGAAGCTGGAAAAGGGTGGGCACAGTGGGCTGCCCTGTGCTGGAGTGAGCTAGATCCCACACAGCAGCAACCTGGAAGGCTGGATTAACTGAATTACCACAGTTATTATAGGAATTGAGTATTTTAACATCTACTTTTTTTGTGGGGAATATACAATAGGTTAAAAATTTGAGAAATACGCATAGTTAATAGATTTAATGTAACAAAATCAAAATTATGTCAGAACATCAATGATCAATAAATAGGGTTGTATCAATTTAAAGAGCTTCTGCATAGCAAGAAAAACAATCTGTAGAATAAATAGGAAATAGAATGAAAAAAATTCAGCTATTCTTCTAAAGGTAGACTATTATTTCAAATATTCAAAGAACTCAAAAAAAATTTAGAACCTTCTAAAGTAAAAGTTCTAGTCAAAAAGATGAGCAACTGAAATGAATAGACACCATTAGGGAAAGGACAAGTGTCTGGTAAACACAATAACAGCCTTCAGTATCTTCATCCATAAGAAAACACAAATGCAATCAATCCTAAAATTTCAAAATTACATCTTACACTAAAAGGAACAGCTAACGTTAAAAAATAAAATAATATCAAATACTGGTGAGGCAACAGGTGGAAAGAAAACTTCTATATCAAACTTGGAAATATAAGTTACTGTTGTAAAAATCAATATAAAATTTCATCAAAATAAAATTAAATATTTCATTTGATTTAGCAGTATTCCTTTGCAGGTATATTCCCATAAGAGTTAAAGACATGCCACAAATTCTACTAAGTTATGCTGAATTTTCACTGAATTCGGGATATTGTTTAATTTCTTATTTAATTTCATCTGTAACACATTGATTGCTTAGACGAGGGTTAATTTCCATGTGTTTATGGAGTTTTTGTGATTTCTTTCTTTCTTTCTTTCTTTCTTTCTTTCTTTCTTTCTTTCTTTCTTTCTTTCTTTCTTTCTTTCTTTCTTTCATTGTTTCCAGGGATCAAACTCAGAATCTTGAACTTTCCAGGCAAACACATATTCAACAGAACAATCTCCCCAGCCCTTATGGTTTCATTTGTCATTTATTTCCAATTTCATTGCACTGTGGTCAGATAATATGCATGGAATAATTTCTGTTTTCTTGCATATAATTAACCATGACCTATGGACTAGTATGTGGCACATTTTAGAAAACAACCCATGTGCATCTGAAAAGAATATGTATTCATGTATGGTTGGGCGGAACATTCTGTATATGTTCACTAAGTCCATTTGTTCAAAGGTCTGATTCTGTTCTACTACCTATTTGCTACCTATCTTTTTGGGATAAAGGGGTATTAAGGTCTCCTGTTAAGATTGTGATATTGGATATTAGATTTTTTCATATCCATTAGGATTTGTCTTACATAATTAGGTGTTCCTATGTTTGGTGTATACATTATTTATGACTGTTACCTCTTCCTCTTGTATTTTTTCCCCTAAACAGTATGTAGTGGGCTTCTTTATTTCATTTAATCATTCTTGGTTTGAAGTTCAAATTGTTTGTGAACAGGATTGCTACCCCTGCTTTTTTTCTGAGGTTCTGGGGCATGTAGCATTATTTTGACTTTCAGCCTGTGAATTTCTTTATGAATTAGGTCTGTTTCTTATATATAGCATCTTGTTGGATTTTGCTTCCTAATCCACTGTGCCAGTCTATTTCTTTTAATTGGTGAATCGAGTCCATTTACATTGATAGTTAAAACTAAGATATATTGACTTATGTTTGATATGTTATTATCCTGTTGGTGGTTACCTGTTATTCTCCTAATTGTTGGCCCTATTTGGTGGGGTTTTTTTCCATTCTCATTCATGGAGTTCTGGTCATTGGGATCCCTCTCTAGAATATCTTTTACTATTCTGTGTAGGGTTGGCTTTGTCATCATGAAATTCTTTAGTTGTTCTTTGTCATGGAAGTATTTCAATCTCCATTAAACTTGAAAGAGAGTTTTGCAGGGTACAGCAATCTGGATTAGAATTGGTTTTCTTATAGTACTTGTAGTACTTTGCTCCATGCTGTTCTTGATTTGATGATTTGTGAAGAGAAATCTGTCATTATTCTGATGGATTTTCCCTTAAATGTGATTGGTTTCTTTTCTCTAGTGGATTTGAGTATACTGCTTTTGTGTTGAATTTCTGGGATCTTAATTATTATATGTCTAGACGTGGTTTTAATTGGGTTGATGTTATTCGGAGTTCTATGTGCTTCAGTTACCTGAATGTCAGATTCTTTCCCCATGTTGGGAAGATTTTGCTATTAAGTCTGCCCATATTCTTATTTCATTTGTATTGACTCTTTCTTTCTCATGGATGCCTATGAGTCTCATGTTATTCTTCTTTGCATCATCTTGCAGATGTTAAACTATTTTTTCCTGCATCCTAGTTTTTTATAAGAGATCTTTTCTTACCTTTTCACTAGTTGCAATGATATCTTCAAGGTTTGAAAGTCTATCTTCACTTTCATTCAAACAGCTTTTCCAGCTAGTGATTGGGATTTTAATTTCCTGTACATCCCTCTGAATCTGCTTCATGCATTCTATTTCTTTCCTACATTGCTCATTCAAGGATTCCTTCATTTTTCTATTCTCCTCTATTTTTTATCAATGTCTTCTTCAAAAGCACTTGGTAATTCTTTATAGTTATCATTTCTTTTTTTACTTTGGAGATTAATTCTGATCTAATTTCTTCTATACTTTTCTGTACTTGTTTCTTACTTCAGATGCTATTATTTCAGAGATTTCAGGAGCATGACTTCCAATTTCTTCTATGCTAATGTCTTCTGTATTTGTTTTGAATATGCTTGGAGCCTGAAATTGCATTTTGCTCCTTCTCTTTGTCATTTTGTATAACACTGTCCTCTGACCTTTGGTGCAGAGCTTTGGTGAAGTTATTACCTTAGCACTTTCATAGATCTGGGTCTATCAGTGTGTCTCAGCTTACTGGGTCTGGGTGTACCAAGTTAAAACTTATCCAGCTGAGTCTGGCTTGGGTCTGGCTGCTATGCTCTGCGTCTTCCTGCTGCAGCCTGTGGAAGGCATCCTGCTGTGCCCTACTGGCAAGACCGTCTGCTCCTGGATTAGCTGGCTGGGTCTGCCCCTAGCCACTCTGCTGGGAGATCCACTACAGGGTTCCACACCAACCCTGTCCTCTGGAGGAAGTTCCACGGGGTGGTGGGTGCTGGGCCTGGCGGGTGCACCTTACTGTCTGTCTCTATTCTACATTTTAATAAGTCACTTATTACAGCCCTAAAAGTAATGATAAATAGTGTAAGGGGCTTCATTAGGATCTGGAGATAATTTTACTTTATGAAATCTCCTGTCTTTGTAGGTGTTAATTTATCTTAACTATGGAACAAGCACGTGCCATGTTCCTGGGGGCCACTGCCACAGTGTGAACAAGAAGATCTGATAGGGAAGTTGTCCAACAACTACTAATAAAGTGAGCAGCTCAGTACTCAATCCTGGGCCATTTCTGAGTAATGAGGTGCATCTGAAGGTTGCATAATTTAACTCGAAGTTTCCTTTCAGCCTATCTCAGCCCTGCTGGCTGCCCTCACTGCCCACATCTTCTTACACAGCACTCTGGGAAATACAAACCCATCTTCTGGCAAAGGTGAAAAGCCAATCATGATTAGATTTAAATTATATGTTGGTGTCTTCCATCAATGCCCAACCTGTTATTTGGAGCACAGCTAAGGAATAAGAAGTTGTGAGTGGCTATAGTAAGCTGGAGAGAGGAGCCAACTTCTCTGGGATATTTAATTAAAGGTGAATAACTGAAGGTTAAAGTGGATTTAGATATCAGCATAGTTTTGAACTATAGAGGACACATTTCCTCTAAATGAACATGATTTGTTTTTCACTGTACACATTTGCTTTGACTTTAAAAAGTCACATTAAAATGATACGTATTAGCAATATCTTGATGATTTCAGGGTGACATAAAGTAAAGGGTTAGGAGTTTGTTGAGGAGAAACCAGCATTCCTGAGGAGAACAATTTTAATTTTTAGGCTGTGTTAGACCCTTGTCTTTTCTGCAGCTTCCCTGGTAGGTTTATAAGCAGTCTAGAGGTTGTCAGTAAGACCACGTGCTGTCCTACAGCCAAAATCCTGGCTGGGTTTGTGCCCAAGAGTAGGGACCCAGGCTCATCTCATCCCTGCTCTGTCTTGTTTCATCTACTCCTCTGCTTCCTTCCTACTCACTGTTAATTTCATAGTAGACACAACTGCTTTGATGACAGTTAAATGCTGGTCTTTGACAGTACCAGACATTTGCATCTCAGTTAGAAACTATGTATGATTATGTGCCAGTACATCTTGACATCAATGAAGAGTTCTGTGCTGAGTCATGTAAGGGGCCTCTATTTTAGAACAGTTGTTAATTCCTTCTCCAGTCTGGTTTCAACAAACCTAAGTAATTTTAAATATTAATTTAAGTTTTGTATATGAAAGCAAGTGTTTACAGCAGTTGGATATTATTGGAAAGAAAGCATCCTGTACCCTTGCTAGTCTGTCTGCATTAGGTGGTATTAAACAAATGTCAACCTCTCCCTTATGTTTGTTCCAAAGCAGGTAAAACAAAATCTGGAATGGAACAAATTATTGTAGATCTGGTAATATGCAGTTTGTAAAGCTGTAGAAAGGCAGTAAAATTATTTATATTAATATTTATTAAAGTGATAATTTTCTTATCCTAAATATATCATAAGTTCTGTTTTAGGGGACCAAAGGACATGGAAAAATTAACATCAGTTGGTTTTGTTTTCCCCCATCATTTATGCCTTTTATGTACATATAATTAGAATATAATTGATTACAGAAATTACTTTGACTATTTTATTTAAAGATATCTGAAAAATAGAAAAAATAAATAATGAAATAAGTAAAAACAGATATCTATGTCAGATATTCAGAAAATATTCCTAATTTAAAATGTTGGATATAATCAGCATTTATTAATTTTGAGTTTTTTAGGTTTCCCTTTTAACTGAGCACAGTGCAAGAAACCAAACAAATCTGACTCTAGATAAGGGAATGCAGCACACACAAAATCATACCAAAATGCATGAATTTTGTTGTAACTTCTTGACAGACCAACTCCAACCAAATTCTTATTTTATTTTTGCCACTTTTTTTATTTACCAGCACCAGACATTTGCATCTGAGTTAAAAACTATGTATGATTATATGCCAATACATCTTGACATCAAATAAAGCTGAGTGCCAGATTTCCTAGGTTGCAATACCTGCTCTATGAGCTAAGCATTTCCTGAATGTTTCTAAAATGCACATATAAGCCGGGAGACAGCTCAGTGGTATAAGTGCATGACTGGCACGTGCAGGGTCCCAAGTTCAATCCCTGGAACTGGAAAAAAATGCATACACATTTAATGTTTGAAATAGAAGTGCTATATTTATGTTTTTGCAGCAGCAAGGAAGTAGGGTGACATACCTGTGCACCCAGGAAAGAGAACCCTGGCCAAGCAGGCAGTAAGATGCCTTTCTAAAGGCCACATGCTGCCAACTCTGGTCTTTTATGTATTTACTTACTTACTGGCAGATGATAGTTATACATGTTTATGGGGTACAGCGTGGTCTTGCAGTAAATTTGTACATTGTGTGATGACTAAAAGGTATTTAGAGACGTACTCATTTTAAACCACTCTGAAATCCTCTTCTGAAGCAATTTTTAAATAACTACTACAGTATTATTCCCTCTAGTCACCCTTCTGTGCAGTATAAAAACCAGAACTCATTCCTCCTATTTGGCTTCAACTCTTTACCTTCTAACCAGTCTCCTCCTCTCCTGTCCCCTCTGGTTCTGTGGGAGCTGTGATTCTTGAGCTTGTCCTTAACATACAAGAAGGAATGTAGACTGTGTATGAAAACTAGACATTTCTCTGCAGAGGTCTTACATTTTTAAGAGCTGCTGAAAATGAGGTTTTTAATATAGTTTTCACCAGTGTTTTGATGACACCTTAGATATATGCACATGTGCATATATATATATATATATATATATATATATATATATATATATTTGTTGTTGTTGTTATTGTTGTTGTTGTTGTTGTTGTTATTGTTTAAATAATCACACTGAGGACTGGCAGAGATAGTTCGGCAGGCTAAGCACCTGCTTAGGCAAACACAAGGACTGGGGTTTGATCCCAGCACCACGTCCTGTGTTGGCCCCACACCTGAGCATCCTGAGTGGGCCATGGAGATCGGATACAGTGCTGCACCCCTGTAATCCCAGCACTGGAGAAGCTAAAAACAGGAGGATCACTATGGATCTGAGTTGCACAGTAGGACTCTGTACCAAATACCAAATAATAAATAAGTAAGTAAATAAATAAATATCATACGGACAAACAAAGGATTCCATGAAGTTTGGACCATCTGACAGACAGCCATTTTTCATGACCTAGATTCAGAGACCAACACCTATGCACAGTGTGTTTGGTCTATCACACGGAGCATAGGAAGTGTCCTACTACTTGGTGTATTCCCTGTGCCTTAGAAGTCAGTTTGAGATTTGGAGTACATCAATTTTTTATGTTAGAAGAAATTTTTATGCTTTTCTTTAGTTTCTTTCAGACTTTCAAGAGATTTTAGTTATTAAAAGAGTAAATCTTTAAACTGTTTGCCTCTTAGGAAAATGAAAAAGCCAACTTTTTCCCAGTATTGTGCTTACCCTGAAGGAGTGCTACTCAGGAGGAGTTTCTGGGGCTGGCAGTCTTGTGAAGGGGCAGGGTTTGACTCCTGAGAAGGAACACACTGCCCACAATCATCAGTCATCTGAGCGGTTGGTTCCCTTCCTGCTACTTGAACATTAAAGATCTCTTGGTGACCTGGTTTATTTCACAGAATGAGGGCTCATCAGAACCACGAGAAAATTCAGTGTGTACTAACCACAGGGTGTTGTTTGAAATTCCACCTGACAGAGCTGCAGCATTTCAGAAACAGAGATGCTGTTATAAAGAAGCCCATACTGAGCTGGTGCTAAAGGTGCATTTCAGGGCAGGGAGGATGACAGGGCCCAAGTTGTCTGAGCCAGGAAACAGCCAGGACGGAGGTGAAAGGCAAGACTTCCATCCTTACTTTTCTGAAGGTTCTGTATTGCTTTTTCTCCATATCACAGCCTCTCTATGAAGATAGAGATATCTCTTTTGTCTGTCACCCACAGTCTTATCTCGATGTGCAACTCTCAAGAGGTTAGTGCAGTCCATATATTGTGATCCCCTGAGCACCCAGAGCTCCCACCCAACCTTTCACACAGATGGGCTTTTTCAGAGTCAGGGTGGAAGTATTCTGCTTTTCCTGTCTTTAATCATTTGGAAAAATAGCTTGTCTTAACAACTTTCAGTTTGGGAAAATAAATATGTAAGTCATGAGAGTCTGAGATTTGATGTGAGGAAATCACAGGGGAAGGAAAATATGTGAGACTGTTTAGTTCATCTCCCATCTTTTGAAGGACAATCATTAAAAAGAAACCAAATTATATATGAGGAAAGGGCCTGCTAGATAGCTCAGCAGACTAAGCACCTGCTTAAGTAAGCATAGGGACCAGGGTTCAATCCCAGGCACCACATGCTGCACCAGCCCCACCTACAGGCACGCTGAGCCAGCCACTGGATCTGGGTGTGGTGGTGTATGCTCATAATTCCAGTACTGCGGAATCTGAAAGTAGGAGGTAGGAGGATCAGTACAAGTCCCAGCTGTATAATGAGACCTTGTACCAAATATATATGTATTTTGTAAAAGGATTTAGTGACCACATGCACTCATGCAGTGTGAAAGGGGAATAATATATTATACACAGGAAGATAAAATTTGAAACACTTCTAGCCTTTTATTTCTACACTGCATGATTCTTCCTGGTTTTGTTTTATAATGACCTATCTAGGGACCCATCAGACTGAACCAGTGCAACTTGTGTGATACTAGGATAAAGCAATTTTATTTACAGTTTTTTTTCCCACTGCCCCTTTATATCAGTCACCTCGGTGAGGCTATTTCCCTGCTCTGTGTGAAAAATTGAGCAGTGCAGTGGCTTTCTGGTCCTCTTCCCATGCATACAGCGACACACCAGCGATTAGACTGAATGCTGCACCTGATGGCCAGAGTTTTACCATGATCTAAGGCTCATCTTCCTTTCCCAGGCTTTGTCTATTGAGGGGCAGGGTGGTGTGTATAAGAGTGATGCGGCTTCTCTGTGTGTGAGGCTTGAGATCTCGGAGCCTGTCAATCCTGAGGCCAGTTCAGCATCTTTTATTGTTCCCAACTTCACAGGCCTTCCTGTTTCCTGCACCCTTGCTTTCCCCGGGCCTTGGGAATAATGGACAGCAACGAGTGCAGGAGGCATGGAACACATGTACTGGAAGCTTCAGAGGACTGCGGACTTCTCAGTTTTTGTAAAATTCTCTAGCTCAGTTGCCTTGGCTATCCCAAAAGGTTATGAAAGATCCACAGCAGATCCTAGTTCATTTAATGACTAATGAACCCCCCCCCCTTTTTTTTTTGTAAACTGAATAGTAGCAATATACTTTGCATGGGAAACAGTCTTTTTAGATGTTTTACCAGTATGCGTACATTTACCATGAAGAGTTGGCACATGTACGTGACACATCTTAATTCTCTTACTAATGTAGTCCCAGCTTCATAGGAGGCAGAATCAGGAGAATCACAAATCTAAACCTAGCCACTTAGGGACAAACTGTCTCAAAATTTTAAAAATTAAAATAATAAGAATTCACAATCTCAGTATCTCAAAGTGAAGGTACTAGCTTAAACCATCAGTACTAAAAAAACTCCTCAGTATATCTTTTAGGGGAATGTCTTCATTTTAAAGGAAAAAATAGAACTTTTATAAACACACTGTAATATTAAAACCATGAATCACCTCAACAACCATGATGCAAACTATTCTCTTTTTTTTTTTTTTTTTTTTTTTTGCTGGAAACTATAAATCTTTACTTTTATTTTTTTTATTTATTTTTTTATTTTACTGAACTACAAATGTAAATCGGACAGTTTCAAGACACCTTAACAATACAGATTCGATAAATTAATACATTGCATACTGTTTTCATAATGTTTTGGTATTATACAAGGTGCATACATGATATTATATTTACAGGTATTATTTTAGCAGATATCTCTTATCAGTGAATTAAGAGTGAAGCTGCTTACTTATCTTATTTTTTATACCTGAATTATATCAAAAATTCAATAATTATTTTCCTAGTTGATGACCGTAGTACTAGAAGCCGACATAATATCCCGTCCAACCACCATTAGTGCAGAGAGCAAACTGGTCAAGCATTGGCCGTGACTCATCCACATGGATGACACAGACAAAGGAACTACAGAATAATGTAGAGGACTACAAGATAAACCCTGAGAGGACTTCACTGACCACATAGGAAATATAACGTTCATGTGTTGGTATATAAGTCTTGATTTATCTAGGTCTTAACCATCCAGCAGAAAAGTATAGAAATGAAGTATACGTCGCAGGGCCATAATATTAAGCTGAGCTGTAAATGGCTATGGTCGACAATTTCTCTGAATAACTCACTATTGATGTAGAATGCTGGACTGTGTTGGATTGCAGTGTCAAGTTCAAACTATTCTCTTATCTCACATTTGACCAGGAGATTCTGCTCACTACAACTTCATCTCTTACATATTTTTCAACTGGATTTAAGGATTTGTGCTTTTAATGAAGTAAAGACAGAAAGGGTGATATTGGGAGTACCTAAATCTTTTAATATTTGTGGTGTGTTAAGTAATTTTAAAGGAAATTCATAATGTATCTTAGCTAACTGATTTGTAGATTGAACTAATCTTTAATTATCTAACAAAAATGTTTATTGTACATTTACAAGATACATTATGTATTGGGTGGTCATAATATGTTATGGTTTTATTGTATTCTTGGATTCATATTGAAAAGAATTCTTGTTTTTGGTATATTTATTTACAGATGTAGTAAGATGTTATCATATCTCCATTTCATTTTCTAAAACTTCTAGGAGAAATGTTACAATGTTTTACATCCCTTTTCCATTTGGGTAAAGGACTTCAGGGACATAAATTTGCATCTAGTTTTGTAACTTTAACCACCATTTTGTTAATAAGTATTTATAATATATTTACAATTAAAAATCAAATTCTTCTTTTAAAATTCTATAAATGATTTATTTCTCTATTGCATTTATATATGTTTGCTATGGTTTGCTACTCATCAATATAATATTTCTGTTGGCTAAATATATTAACTGATCTTTCATTCATAATTTGACCTCAGAAACATCATTTAGGAAATATTAAGTGCTCCTAATTTTTATTCATAAATTCCAGCCATCGGTTGGAAATTTGAACCATGGGATGCTTTCTGTCTATTGTATTCCTTACCTTTCCCCATTTCTATATTAGGTAACTTCTGCAGCCTTTGGTCTTCATTGCCAAACTACCCAAACTCATGCCAGACATTTTATTGGGCTAAAGGATATGTTTGATTCTTTTTCTTAATGGGTTGAGAATGCAAGTTATAATTTGTATTGAACTGAGGAATGTGAAAAATCCTATAACTGCAAGGCATTCAGATATAGTTATGCTCCATAGATGACGTCACCATTAAATTTTAATGTAGGTAGCATTATAGGAAGATAAGGGTCACAGAATGCCTTACCTATGAGATTAAAAAAAGGACGTAGAAACAGCTCACCTATTATGGCAAAAAGTAAGGTTTTCTTCCTCTTATGCTTCAAGAAATGCTTTTATTTAATGTAAAAGTAAGCAGTACTTTTGATAATACCACCCTTCAAAGGAAGCTTTGCAATTACCATATTTGAGTTTATCTTGTGTTTCTTCTTTTGCAGACTTCTGCTGAGGTTTGGAGGTTTTGTTTTGTACAGAACTTATTATTCTAGAACCTTATATCCCAAGAAAAGTAGTTTGCCAAGATTACATATTTAAGAGTTTCTGAGACATCCATAAATAAGTCTTTTTACTCTTTCATTTTGTCTTTTTCCCACTTTACTTTGTTCAGATCAAGCTCTGGAAATACATAGTTTACAGTTTTATTATATTCATCCTCACAACTTTATGGATGTAGTTGTGAAACTAAATCATTTATGAGGAGTATTTCATGTTTATGAACCACTTTGATATGAATGAAGCCCACCTAAAATATGAGAGCATTGATCACATAGAAGTTACTGGAGTGAAGAACATAGAGAACAGAGAGAGATCATAGTGAACAAGCTCTACATTGGAAGGAACGTGAGTGAGAGTGGGTGTTTTCATTAACTTCTCATTGCTGGGACTAAATACTCAACATATACAACTTCAAAGACCAGAGGTGTTATTTGGCTTACAGTTTCAGAGTAGTCAGTCTTCTATTGGTGGCTCTAAGACAGAAATATCATGGTGGAAAGGCATGGTGGAGCAAATCTGTTTCTCTCATGACATCTGGAAAACTGAATAGGGAAACAGAGCCAGGAATGATGGGGCTCGGGACCAAAGACTGCTCTTGAAGTCACAAATCTATTAGCCATCCAGATATAGCCAGAAGTGTGCTTTACTATTGCTATCAAGCAACTCAAGTTCCCAGTAAAGCTTAACCCTCACAGTGAGCTCCAAAGATAGGTGTTCTGAATGCTAGCACTTGTCCAAGCTTCATGAAATTCAATCATTGATTTCTCTTAAAATTAAGCCCAGTAGTGTCAAGGTTGTGAAATGATATAGAAGAATATGACTAATTGAGGAAACATGTTCGAGGTACGTGCACAGTATCTATACCGGGAAAATTAACAGGAAAAAGGTTAAAATTCCAAAGACCCTTTCATTTTCTTTTCACATTTGTCCCTCTGATTTTTTTAGAACATGCACTGAAAAATATGTATACCAGGTGTGCACTGTTGATCCTTCTATTTTTTACATTTAAAAGGAAATCATACATAATTAAGAAGTTAGAATGTTCATCATGATGATGATGATAACTTATTTATAGAATACTTCAGCTGAAAAAGATATTCTCTACCACATTTGCACAAAGACCACCTGCATCTCACTTATCCCAAAAGTGTCAACTTACCATTTAGTTTGTTTCTGGCTCAGTGATTTGGAATGGGTGGAGGACAGAGATAGAGAAAGCATACAGTGTGATTTGCATCACTTAAGCAGCGTTTGGGGATATTATTGAGTGATTTAAATATCATCCATGCCTTACTTGGGTATAATTCTACTATAAAAACTATGCTACTAAAATTTAGACTTACAAAATATTATGATACCAACCATAGTGGCACATGCCTGTAATACCAGCACCCAGCAGGCTGAGGCAAGAGAATTGCTTTAGGATCGAGGCCAACCTGGGATCTATAATGAATCTAAGGCAGCTTAAACCGTATAATGAGACTCTGTCTCCAGATCAAAAAATTATGAGATGAATTAGTAACTTATATAAAGTCTTTCTTTTTTTATGGCCAGTTCAGCCTTCCAATGGGGGCAAGTCTGGTGTGGCATGTGATGCTGGGAACCAAACCACAGTCCCTAGGCTTGTCTAAGATTGCCTAAGAAGGTGCTTTAGACTGTTGAGCTATCTTGCCAGCCCTAAAAAGTCTTCATCAGAGTAATTGTTACAGAATATAAGCCCCTATGATAAGTTTTAAAAATATGTGCATTATTACAACTTATTCTAGGAAATAGGCAAAGGTTAAATAAGAATGCCTTACACTGTAAGCCAATTGTCTCTGTAGTGAATGTGTAGATAGAAATAATTGGTTTCTCCAATGTGTTTCGTTGGACTTTTGGCCATATCCTTGTGCTCCACAAACGCAGGACAGCTGCTGTTGTATTTTCCTGGGTAGAATATCATTCTCAGGTGGCTATTAAGAGCTTATATGATGTATAGTCCTTGTCCCTAAAATAGAATCTGTAACATCATAATTAATTAGTCACAATTTGTTGGACTAAAGAATGGATTTTGAGGCAGGCATGGAAAGAAATATTATGTTTATGTTCATGGCAGGGCTAAGGGTGGAGATTCCCTTCAGGAGTGGAAATGGTATTTGGAGAGGTATGCATTGAAGTGAGCATGGCATTTGGTTCTTTCATTCAGTGAACGCAAATGGCACAGCTTTTTTAGTGCCAAAGACTTGAGTGAAAACAGAGATTGTCTTTGTCCTATGAGATTTGCAGACAAATGAGAGCGATGAACATTAATTAAACAGTCGTAGGAGTAAGAACACATTTATAACTGTGGTAAATTCTACAAAGCAGAGGTCCACAGTGCCCAGAGACAGCCTGACCTAGTCACAGGAGGCAGAAAATGTAAAATTTATAAAGAAAATATGTGAAATTAGAGAAGAGCATTCCTACTGAGAGAAGTGCTATGGCAGAGTCCATGCCATGGTATATAAGGTCACTGGGATGGAGGGAGGGTGTTGCAGCCTGAAGAAGCCTCATAAGACAGGCTTTGCAGGCCACACAGATGTGGAAGTTTATAAAAGCAATTCAAACTATGGGAAAACCAGGGCCTGCAAGATAGCTCAGCAAAGTCACCACCCGCTTTGCCAAACACAAGAACCAGGGCTCAATCACTGGTCCTGCATGCTATGCCGGTTCTGCCCTCAGGGCACGCTGAGCCAGCCAATGGGTCAGAGCTGGTGGCACACAACTGTAATCCCAACTCTGGGGAGGCTGAAAGCAGGAGGATTACTGTGCATCCGAGCTGTATAGTGAGACCTTGTACCAAATACATAAATGGGAAGAAAAAGAAGCAAACTATGGGAAAACCTTAAATATCAGCTGAGTGGTGTAGGAGTAGCAGCAGTCATTAGGCCTTCCTACCAGCATTTCAGAAATCAGCCGTGCACAGCATGGGAAACACTTTGGAGCAGGGCAGGTAGGTGGCTTCTGGTGGAGGAGTCAGTGGTTGCCACCATCTTCCAGCTGAGACATGCTGAGAGCTTAGACAGGAGTACTACTAAGGAGATAAAGTAGATGAATACAAAGGCCCAAAGAATTGTTAACTTCCTTGTAGGTGCTTTAGAAGTGCTACACATTAAAGTTGAATGGGTTAGGTTTAGACTAGCTGATGTAGAACTCAGCCTGTGGGACTTACAGATCAAAACTTTTAAGAAATTAAAATTTTCTTAAAAATCAAAGACATATTCCCATGCATTCCCTTAAAACTATTCCCCCTAGCTTCAAACACGCTTATCTCATCCTTCTTGCCACTTTGCGAGGCAGTCCTCGACGTCCTTTCGTGTCTTTTGTTGTGCTACCGTGGATACTCAGTGTTCTGAATCAATTCAAAATATGAACCCTTGACGCTATTTTGACTTTTGGAAAGAGGCAGATGATACAGTGCACAGGGTCACACCACAGCCAGAGGCCTGGCAGGGTTCATGGTCTCCATTGCTCCCCCCGAGCCCCTGAGTTCCTTGCTCCTTATTGCTTTCCACTGAATGAAAGCAGCTCCCAGCAGCACTACCCACTGCATTTTTTATCATACTTCATAATGACATTCATGAAATGTGACGTACAGAACTGCTTCAGAAGTGGGGGTGACAATGGGGCAAGTGGTGGAAGGGAGGAGACATCTTCTCAGGGGAGCAGATAGCAACGTGTTTTTACTACAAGTGTTTTTTTTTTTTTTTTTTTAACTTAAACATTCACTATATATTTTGATCACATCTTGCCTGTACCATCATGTCTTTATCGTTGCCTGTTTTTCTCCTGTTATAGATTCAGTCATTTATTCATTGAATTACTCATTTGTTATTTAATACATTGGATATTCACTGAGTGTATGCTATCTGCCAGATAACCCTAAAGTTGTCAGTTTCCTTTTCCATGTCTATTTATGTTAATTTTATTATTACAGAAGTTCAGCTCAAAGCTCCTTCTGGGAGCCCTCTGCTAATTTCCCAACTACAAATGGACATCTTTCATTCATCTATCCCTTACATGAAAACAGCCTAACGTTTTTTTAATTTATTTTTTATTTTATTGAAGTACAAATATCAATCAGACAGTTTCAAGACACCTTAACAAGACAGATTAGATAAATTAATACATTGCAAACTGTTTTCATAATGTTTTGGTATCGTACAAGGTGCATACATGATATTATATTTACAGATATTATTTTAGCAGATGTCTCTTATCAGTAAATTAAGAGTGTAGCTGCTTACTTATCTTATTTTTTATACCAGAATTATATCAAAAATTCAATAATTATTTTCCTAGTGGATGACTGTAGTACTAGAAGCTGACATAATATCCTGTCCAACCACCATTAGTGCAGATCTTGCCTCTCATAGGATTATGTAGAAGCATAGGATTATGTAGATAGATAGCGTTATCTATCCCAACTGTACTGTGTATACACACACATCATGATTTTTTCTTTCTATACCCCTTCCTTTTTCTACACCTGTCAAAAGTGGGCACTCCATTGTCATTCAACTAACTTAGGTGCTTGAACTCGACACCACAGTCCAACACAGTCCAACATTCCACAACAATAGTGAATTATTCAAAGAAGTTGTTGACCATAGCCATTTACAGCTCAGCTTAATATTATGGCCCCACGATGTATACTTCATTTTTATACTTTTCTGCTGGATGGTTAAGACCTAGATAGATCAAGAGGTTAAGACCCAGATAAATCAAGACAGCCTAACTTTTAAGCATAGTCATTCACATCATCAGCAGTGGTTGGACCAAGACTTTCCTTTTCATTTTTGCTTCATCCCACCAGGACAGAAATCCAGAAAATACAAGTTGTGGTAATGGGTTTTCAACTGAGTTAAAATAAATGAGTGAATACAGAGGTAGAAAAAGTCCATAAAACAATTTTAAATGATCACCAAATGGTCATCAGAGCCTGATAAGGTCCTTTCCTTTTATTTACTATTACTATTTTTTGATAAATTACATATATTTTTAAATTTTCTATTTATGTATTCAGTACAGGGTCTCACTACTCATCTCAGACTCAGTAATCTTCCTGTTTTCAGCCTCCCCAGGGCTGGGATTACAGGTATGTGCCACCACATCCCTTGTGGGTGGCCTGCTCAGAGCACTCAGGGATGCTGGGAATCAAATCCTGGCCTCTGTACTTGCCTAAGCAGGCACTTAGTCCATTGAGCTATCTTGCAGGCCCAAATTACTTCTTTTTTTATTATGCAGAATGTTGCAACACTCCATACCTTGTAACTAAGTATGCTCAAGTTTATACATAGATATCTCCCAAAAGCCTCAAGATGATTGGGTTATGGGGGATTATTGCTGGCTTGCTGTTAGGAAATGAAGTTTGCTTGGAAGACTCAAGTTTGTGGCCTGGAAGGCTTTCTCTCCCTCCTCAGCCCCTTCCCACATATCCTGCTTGCCCATATCACACCATGAGCTGCTCACCCATCCACCCTTATCCCATGCCTTCCTGCTATTGTATCAGTCTCCTATGTACTGAAATAGGAGCCAAAATATACCTTTCCTCCTTTTAAATTGTAGGTGTCTTGTCGGATATTATAATCTCAAAGACAAGAAAAGTGACTAAGATAGTGTCATTTCCAAAATCTCTAGGAATTTAAAAGGTGAAAGTTTTATATGAACTAAAGAAGAAATCAGGCTATCTCTGGCAATTTAGTCATTCCAGCTTTCCTTACGGCAACTGTTCTAGAACTAGTATATGTCAGCACAGGGCAGCTATACTTACCTGTTTGTTTTTTTTAACTCCTAAGCCAGTCCCATCACTTTGGTAACCTGACACTGGTCACGATGGAAATGTTTCTATCATTGTGTTTTTTAAAGAATACAAAACAGTGATATAAAAAGACAGTATTAGAAATGATATAAAATTTCACTAAACACAGTGATAAGAATTTAAAAATGGTTGTTGTACTACTCGATGGCATTTTCAAGTTACTCAGGCTACTTGGTATAAATGTGCAAGATTCATTTATAGAAAAAACAAGACAAAACAATAAGAAAGTAAGAAACTCAAATAAAAAAAGAAGGAAAAAAAATAAAATTTAAACATTAACTGCTCCTTTCAAAAGACCAACAGAAACTGACAGTACAATTATCCAAACTACATATATACCCAAATATATTTTTTCCCCTAGTTTTGTTTGTCCTTCTTTTCCTCATCCCAATTTTTCCTTTCTATTGAACAAATTCTTTCCCTTTCAGAGTATCTATTATACCTTTCGGATTCTAATTATTCTTCCAGATTCTCACACTAGCCAGATAATACAATGTTTGCATATGTGGATCTAATGTATTTCACTTATTTCCATCATTGCAATGGTCGAATAGCTACAAATCAATGATTGAGTTTCTCTATCCAGGAAGCCATAGCTAATTTTTTTCTAGCATACTAGACTTTTGAAATTCATCTCAAAAGGTAAATAAATAAAAGTAACATTAATTAACTCTTACAAATTAACTCTTCAACAACTTGTGTATGTAGGAAGATATTTCCTAGAGCTATTTGTAAGGTTTGTTGAAAAAAAAGTGAACTTCTGTTCCTCTCATCCTTGTTTTGCACTTTATTCACTCACTCATTCAACCGGCGCATCGGCTGGTGCACGCAGCAGGCAGTTGTTTCTGCGTACAAATTGGTCATGTACCTGTTAGTGCAAGACAGCAGCAGAGATTCCCCTGCCACTAAGGGGAGCGGCTCTAAACTAGGGCTGTAGCAACTACATAGGAAAAGAATCCACAAGTGCCTGGTAACAGGCTCAGAACTGCAGAATGGGGAATAATTTGCAGTCTTGTAGATTGTGCTGGTGGGTGGAAGGTTGTCTGTTCTTTAAATACAGACTGAGAAATGGGTTGAAGGAAGGTGTGGGTGGGGCAGAAAGAGGTGAATGAAGGAGGTGGGCCCAATTTGGGGCATGTTAATTTTGAAGTTATTTTAGAATGTTTAGGAGGCAGTTGGAAAAGTATGTTTAAAAATTGAAAAGCAGTTACTGAAAGTCATTGTTGGGTGGGAATAATCAAAGCTGAGTAAGAGTAAGATAGTTGTTAGGATTCCAGCAAGAAGCAGATGTCACACTTGAATGAGGCAATAAAGGATAATGACAGAAGATACCATAAAGATTATGGGAAAGAGTGAGAGCACCAGCCAAGAGGCAGACTCACACTGAGACCAGTGGCAGTGAGAGCCATCACCGCTCCTGGGCCTGGAGGGTCCAGCAGAGAAGCATTCACCAGCATGTGGAGAAGCAGAAGCTGACTCTTGGGTGTTACTATAGAAGACAGTTTTCCACTGGACCTGGAGCCTCTCTCTGTATAGAAACTTAGCCCTTGCCAGCACATGGTCTGATGGAAAAGAAGCACAGAGAATGCATACCATGACTTCCCTCGCCTCATACCCTGCGCTCTCTGGCCTCCAGTTTCATCCATTGTTAAACCAAAGCCCAGAGAAAAGTCTAGAGCATTCTGGGGGTCACCTTCCTGCAGCACAGGCAGCGCAAGATGGATTACAATGGTGGTCGTAGGATGGCAGATGAAAACTAAAATGATGACCTGAAGTTGAGGCCACCAAGCCCCTTAAGAAGCACCAACAGTTATAAGTACTGGAGAATCTTGAAAAGTTTCAACTAGAAATGGTACCTAAAACCAGGATGCAGAAGTTTTGCTAAAAACCAAGAGAAAGATCTAAGGAAAAGGAAGCAGCATCACTATGTACAAGATATAGATTTAATAAGGAAGGGCTGAGCATGTAGTTCACTGATAGAGAGCTTGCTTGAGCACGCTCAGCGTCCTAGGTTTGATCTCTGGCACCAAAAAATGTAAAACAATAATAATAAAATTGAAAAAGTGTTCAGCCAATTAGTTATTTGGGGTACTCAGTGACTCTGTTTCTCGTTTTGGGATTTGCACACAAAATTATTGCAATGGTATAAGCTACTAGATCAGGATTGTAAAACTCAAAGTCATTGTTTTTCATTCGTTATAAAGAAAAGGCAGAAGATTTGCCATGCTGAGCAGTGTGTCCTCCACACTCCCCTCATTGCCTGTCCCAGTTACCACAAAAGCTATCTAAGTGCACACTCTGAAGGGTTTGTGAGAGGACAGGTCATCTTCATCTTCAGTCCACTGGACATTATCCACATGAGGAAGGTGACAGCAGTGACCCCTGGGATAGCCAATTCTTTCTACAGTGCCTTGGGGTCTGAGTCATAGACACCAGAGCCTGAGTTGAATATTTTCCATTTCAGAAACCAGGAAGGATACTTTGCATAAATAATTAACAGCACTAGCTTTGGTGCAGCAAAGTTGAAGTGTGCATTGCAGATGCAAAGCATGGCCTGGCTGTGCATGGACATGGACAGGGATGTCTGTATAGGAGACGTGGAGATGATGCTATCTGTATTTCATAGGAAATGTCAGGAGAACAACAGTTTGGAGTCTGGAGGAAGTACACATAGGGCAGGAGCAGTGCATAGCATTCATTTCTTGAGTGTCTCTTGACTTAAAATGAAAGAGAACACATAGCCCATAAAATTTTGTTATAAGGTCACTAGAGAGAGACAAAACTTTCATCTTACATTGTTTATAATATGCTTCCATTTTAAAATGTAACTTAACGAAACAACTGCCACAAAAAATTATCAGGTTTTAATATGAATATTTGTATAACTTGGATAAATTTCTTTCCAGGTATTTGTGTACTGTTTTGAAAAATACAAATCTTACGTGGTGTTTTGTTTCTTTGCCATATAAGCATTCTTCCTATTGCTTTATAAACATCATTTTTAGTTGGTGAATAACAGCATGGAAAATAGTTTTAGCATTTGACTGCTACTGGATATTTAAGTACATAGTTTCGTATTTTATTTTATAAATATACAAAAGAGATCTTTTACCTACAAGCTTTAACATTAAATTTTGGTGTGTGTGTGCGTGGGTGTGTGTGTGCTTTAGAGATTTTTAGATATCCTTCAATGAAGTTACTAGGGTGCAAGCCCAAAAGCATTGTGATAGATCCCACGGAGATGTACAGTACATCCTTTATTACTGATTTCCTACACTTGCTTTTGAATAAATATAATTCTGATCTCTTTAGTTTTCTCCATGTTTAACAAATCCTTTGTGTAAATAAATCTGATAGTTTTATCAACCCATTGCAGAGTGCTAGCTCTGCATAAGAGAGAAGTTAATAAAACTTAAAACTTGTTATCTCTAAGGACAGAGTTTGAGATGACAGATATTTTTGGACCGAACTGAATCTGAACAGTAAGATTTTAATACCTGATTGAGTCATTTGTAATTCCTTTCAGTCTATTATGATTTCTACACTTCATGCCCAATTCGAAAGCCTACGTGTGATGTAGCAGGTACCCCGCATGGCAGGCGTGGTGAAGTCGGGGTGCGCTTGCTGCTAGTCATCGCGTGGATCACGTGATTCACTCGCCCCACTTTGGGCATCACAGAGCTCTTGTGTGGGGCACATATTTTCTCCGGTTTTCTCTGATACACTGATGACAGCGTTGATTTTTCTTATCTAGCATGTTTATTTGATAAGTGTGATTACATTTTCTTCTCTTTATATTTAGTTATTTTCTTCCTTTTGCCAGTGTTTTCTGATCACCTTCATTATTGGGAATGTTCTGTCTCCCAATGTCTCAGTAATAATTTATTTACATTTTTCCAAAATTCCTATGTATGACTCTTGCCATCTTTTTATTTCTTCAACTTATTAGACATATCAAAATTGAATGGGGTAAATGTACAAATTGTTAAAAAAAAATTGACTATATAAATAAACACCTAGATGGCTCATTAACTATTTTGCACTGTATAAAAATCAATGAATTGTAGCATTACACATTTTTGAGAGCAACCTATTTGATTCAAGATTAAGTAAATAGATGCCCAAAATGTACCCAACTTTATAAACTCTCACAGGTGATGAGGTTGGGCCAAGTTTGCAATTAAATAGGGCTGGCTTTCTTGTGGTCACTATACACTTTTCATTGATTGAACAACTTGATCAAAGACAGTCATGTTAGACTTAGTTTTTGGAAAACATGGACATAGATAATTAGCTAACCCATTAAACTTAGTAAGCCTAGTTTTAAAAAAAGCAGCATCCATACCTAAAATTTTAATCTTTCCCAAATGCATATATGTGTGTAGTGTATCTGCTTGCTGTTTATATTTTAGAATTTACCCTCTTTTATTGATATTTTTACACTAGAATGTAAAATGCATTGCCTGGTGCATTGATATTTCTTTGGTGTGAAAGGTCTTTAACAAATGAGTTGTTACAGTAGGAGACAAACCTAAGGAAGTCTTGGTTAAGTGAACAATATGAAAAATTCTCAACATAATGTTATACTGAAACTCCTATCACCTATTACTTTGAACTGACATAGGACTTGAATGTCACCTTAGCTCTGTATCTGAACCATAAAATATGCTACAGTGGAGCAAGACTTTGCACTGTGAGTAAATTAACAGAGGATCCATAATCCTTACATATTAAAAAGTCTAGTAAAATTTATTCATTTATTTGATTTTCATGAAATATTCATATGTGCCTTTTATGCCTATAATATGCTCTGGTGAAAATTAGTAAAATTAATTTACATAATAAAATCCATGCAACCTAGATTATTTCCCCTAAAATTAATTTATAAGTTGCATAAGGGTCATTTAACAGGTCTTTGTTCTATCATTTTTCCCTCAGATGATCAAATATGCTTGATAGATTTTCATTTCCAGGAGAAAAGGTTTTTGAAGGCATAAAATAGCAGTTAAAATGCCTGCAGCTGTCCCTAGGCATGCCAAATAATGAAATCAACAAGGGTCAATGAATCTACATGATGTCCTTTATCCTAACAAGGAAATAATTTTATCCATAAAAGCTACTATGTGTGGATTCAGTTTGAAGTGAAAATAAGTCTGTTATTCAAGACCAGATGCTACTTTTGAAAAGAAAGATGGTTAGTGTAAATTCCCGTCTTTCCGTGTTTGTACCTGACAGTGATAGGTAACATTAACTGCCACTTGAGAACTGCCGTGATCTGTTGCATGTCTTCAGGGCTTATTAAGTACTATGGGAGATTTTTAAAAAGATGGAGAGAATGGCATTTTGCACCCATTGAGGAAATTAAGCTGTCAGGCATACCTTTCTCCTATTTTAGGAATTTTGAAATGTTAAGTATCTGGATTCTTATCACAAACTAATGTGGTTTTGATAACTGGATTCAGATACTTTGATCTCAAGATTCAGAGACTATCCTGCTTACACTAAGTCAGATAAAGTGATACAAAAAGTAGCTATATCTTATTATAAAATTAAGGGAGTTCCAGTGGTGTGTGTGGCAGGAAAACTATCCCCACCCCCCCCCCCCAGAGGCCCTTTCCTGGCGTGTTCTTCCCTTTGCAACCTTTTCTCCAATCCTTACTGTTTATGGCACTGGGAAGAATCATGAAGGGACAACTTGTCACACCAGGATGGTTTGTACAGTGTGATTGCTCAGGAAATGTAGACAGGAAGACAGGAAAAGCAGGTGAGATGTTCAGATTGTAAATATTCGCCAGGAGAGGTGATTGCCTGTCTATTAATTCTGTAACAGCTTTCTTGTAATCTAGTGAAGACCTGGGAACACCTTCAACTCCTAGTTGTTTGTCGAAAACTCCTTGGAGGCATTAAATCAGCTCACTGGCTTGTGCTTTTACTGATTTGATGTGACAGATTTTAAAATTAACTCAGATTTTGTATTTGTACTGAAATAAATTGATCTTCCTCTTCAGTCATCTGGGCTTCCTTTGTGTCTAATCTCACCCAATTAGATGCCAAAAAGCTATTTCTATTTTCTGGACGCAGCGTGAATGAGGAAATTTTCTGTAGGTAGATTGTAAGCAGAGTGGCTTCTGCAAAGATGGACCAATGAGAGCTCACATCAGCCCTCAGATGCTGCTTCTGTACATTGTATCGTGCAATGTCTGTTTTGCTTGCTTTGAGACATTACTTTTACCGTTCATTACATGAAAATGTGATATGATATGCAGCAAGAGGGAGGGATCAAAATTAATTATGGTATCATTTAATAATCTAAACTGAAAATATTCGTTACTGTTGCTACTTCAAAACTAAAATAGCCAAACTGAGTCTAATGAGTTTTCTATCTAACTATGCATATATCATTATATAAGCTGCTTTTATAGGTTCTTTGATTTTTGAGTATGGAGTCTTCCTAGATTGGTATTTTTGGTCCTTCCATTAAAGTCAACAGTCGTTCATTGATTTCTGTTCTTTTCATTTTTTTTTCCTCCTTCTTCACCCTTGCTTTCTTTCTGTCTTTCTGATATCTTAGTCCTGATCTTAAGACTTTAGTCCTAACTGCCCATTGTCTTATCCTGGCCAGCACTCTGTCTGCATCAACCCCTATACCCACTTGAAAGGTACTGCTTTGGGCATGCCAAGCCATTTCTGAGCTGGTGAGTCCAAGGGGCCAAGCCACTTCAAATGCGGATGCCTGAGCAGTGGGAACCAGATCTTTAGGATGTATAGCTGTTTCCCTCCCCAGAAGCAAGGCTGTTGTCCAGTATTGCTCACAATGGGCAGCTCGCTTAGTTACCATGTCAGCGTAGGCAGCATGGTGGAGTATACAGTTAGGAAACAGAATAGTTTTGTTTGTTCCTTTATATCTATATCTGTATTTGTTCATAAACCTCTTCAATCTGCCAGAAACTCCCAGGCTATAGTCACTTGTCCTTGTTCTGACTGAAAGTAGGAAAGCCTTATGAACTCTTCGTGGTCACTTGTAGTTGGGTATAGTCTCTGCATGATATTTCTTATACCCTCCTACCTCCCAGTGCCTGATATCCCAAAACCTCTAAGTAACTAGTATGTACTTTTTCTATGGTAAACATACGTCTTTTAGAAGAAGTTTGGGGTTTGTTTTATGCTTATCCATGGTTCTTTTCCCCAACACCTCTTGCAATAAAACCTTGACATGGGTATTGCTATGATTATATCTTTATCAAGACTAACTCTTTTCTTTCTTTTTTTTATGTATTTGGTACAGGATCTCACTATGCAGCTCAGACTTGCAGGGAGCCTCTGGTTTTCATCCTCCCCAGGACTGGTATTGCAGGTATGCACCACCACGCCTGATCTAGGTGGCTGGCTTGACATGCCTGGGATAGGGGCTAATGTATCATGTGGTGCCAGAGATCAAACCATGATCCCTGAGCAGGCACTTAGTCACTGAACTGTCGCTGGCAGGACTTAACTCTTTTGCCTACATGTTTTTTGTTTGACTCTATCATTAAGGATACCCCTAGTAAAATAACCTCTTGTGATAGTTTCAATTTTAGGCCAACACATGAATGGCTCACTAGGCTTATTATATCATCACTTTTTACATAGAACTCATTTGTAAAAGCAAGTGACCCATTATAGGCTTATTGGTTTACTGTTTATGGTTCATGAAAATTTTAAATTATTTTCTAGTTAAATATTTCTGGATGACATCATTATGTTCCTTCAAAACTTTGAAACACAGTCACAGTGCCTGCTGTGCGACATAACACACTGCCTCACAAACACCATCAGATATTTGTGAACTCATGCTCTGCAGTGGCACAGAGCCTGTGTACAATGTTGACATGAAGAAAAGGAAAGCATTAAAATGGAAAACACAGGGCAGGCAATATAGCTCAGAGGACTAAGTGCCTGCTTAGGCAAGCACAGGGACCAGAGTTCAATCCTAAGCACCACCAGCCCCACCATTCCCACCCCAGGAATGCTGAGCCAGCCACCAACTCTGGGCATAGTGACACATGTCTGTAATCCCAGCGCTGGGGAGGCTGAAAACAGAAGGATCACTAAGAGTCCAATTGCATAGTGAGACCCTATATCAAATACATGAAAAAAAATAAAAAATTGAAAGCACAGGACAAAAGATTCTCCAAAACAACACTGAGGACCTAAATCCAAAATATAAAACTGGAAATCATTCACAGGCTTTGTTAGCCGGTGCTAAAACAGAGAACAGTATGATCTAGATTTAAGATTGAATTATACTTGCAAATTTCTAAGGCCTTATTAGATTGCTAATGCTTTGCCAGTGGGTGATTCTGATCTTTACTGAGGTATTATTTATAGCGAATAGAATAATCACATGACCAAGGTCATGTAGAATAGAAATGACATATACATTCATCGACCTTAAACTCATTAAAGACATGTTGTTCACTAGATTCTTCTGTCAGCCATAATTAAGTTAAATTTTAAAATACATAACAACTTCTTAATGTTCTGTCCTAAATAATCCTTCATTCTAAAATATTTTAAATACATTTATACTTATCTCTACTGTAGGAGGTTTTCTTTATAGTCCATAGAGATTCATTGTATGAAACGACAACTGAAAGTTAGAATGTAACAGGTCTTTCAAAGTTTACCTATAGTGTTACTTTTTGATATGTAAGCATGTTTAAGTAAAACTAACTCACTGTTTGCTTTCATACTCAACTGCAATTGAAAATGGATTTACACCTCATAAACTAAAAAAGAATAAGATAGGTGCCACTGAAAGAGTTACACTTCTTAAACTAAGAAAAAATAAATTTGGTTTTGGGTTGATAAAGCTGAATAGCCATTTGGCCTTCTCTGTTTCACTTACATCTCTGCATTTGATTTTGATTCATCATAATTTCTCAAGTAATATTTTATTATTATCCTTGTGTTATCAAGTCAGAGTGAGTGCTGTGATTATTATGAAATTGATAGGATTTTGAGTAATTATTTTTGATAAGTGTAAGTTGGGGACTATGAAAACTATAAATGATCTGTTAGAAGCGACATGTTTACTTACATGAAAATTTGAAACTCCTATAGAGATTATTAAAACTTTCTGATTAAAAATGCAGTGAATGAAAAAGATCATTACTTCTCAGCATGCTACTTTTCAGCAGAAATGTTCTACTAAAACATATTTCAGAATTCTTCTATCACTTAAGTAAAAGGTTTTCAGATGTAGATCAATATTAAAAAATACAAAATCAAAGCATGTTGAGGAGTCTTGAAAATAGGAATATTTCACAAAGAATCAAGGTATCTTTCTCACTGAAATGTCTTTCATGAACATAGTAAACCCTCTGCAAAATGTTTCCACATGGACCCAATTTCATGTCTGATTTGTGACACAAGTGTGACCACTGTTCCCCCTGGAATACATTGTATAAAGATCTGCAGGTTCAGCCATGTTAGTGGCAGAAACTGGAGAGGTACATTCTACTTTTGGTTGACCACTGAGGTCCGTTATAGAGTTATCGCTAAAATAAATTTTTGGGTTAGTGAGATAGCTCAGTGGACTAAGCACCTGCTTAGATAAGTACAAGGACCAGGGTTCAATTCTTGGCATCACATGCTGCTCTAGCCTCGCCTCCGGGTGCATTAACCAGCCACTGAAACTGGGTGTGGTGGTAAATGGCTATAATCCCAGTGCTGGGGAGGCTGAAAACAGGAGGATCAAAGGAGTCTGAGCTATGTAGTGAGACCTTGCATCAAATACATAAAAAATAAAAATAAAAGTGTAATTTTCAAGGATGTCTATTCCTAAGGTTTGTGTTTTGTGAATCCCTCGAATATCCCATGCAGTACAGGGTAGGTGGCAGTTTCTCTTGACACCGGTATCTGAATAGCTCTGTTGACAATTGTGGCATTTGCATTAACACTGCATGGATTTTATATTTAATCACTCATGGGAATATGTAAGTGGAGCCAAGGAAAGAGAAGCAATATTAGAACTGTAGCTCTTCCAAGGACAGTAGCCAGTTGCAAGCTGCCAGGTGGAACTACACAATGACCATAAAAGGAGGAATTGAAATAGGGTCAAAAGAGAACAAGCACAGACTTTTAGGCAATTTATATTTGTTAATTTTTTGAGAATAATAGAGAAAGTAATTCAACAAATAGAAATCTTAAAATTTGTGATTTTTTTCAGTTTTTAGTATTTTTCACTTTTGTTAATACATGTTTGCAGTACCATAATGATTTCAAATGGTATAATTATTGAAGAGCCTTTTATGTAGACCTTATTGGCTTGTGTAGACCCTAAGGGGTGATTACATTTACTGGTACTCTTTGATTTCATGATAGACATTATTCTGCAGTTAAATGCTCTACCACTGAGCTATACCCCCAAGACATTATTTTGGATGGTGGTTCCTACGGGCTTAGTTAAATTCATAATCTAAGAGAGTGAGGGTAAATATCAAAAAGTAGCAAAACTACCTAATCCTCTGTACCATCACTTGCTGACAAATAATTATGTAATGAAAAACTATGAAAGTACATATATAATTGCAAAAATTATTAGAGTTGTTGGCCTTTAAAGAGTTAAGCAAAAGAAAGGTAAAGCAAAATATAAAACCACAGCATATTGACTACCTAAATTGGAGATAGCTTGCATGGTTTTGGGTGCTTTTCCAAGTAAGGTTTTAGGTAACTGTGCTTTTCATCTGTATCGACCCAGAAATCATAAGCTGACTTGTCTCTGTAAAAGTTGTTGAGTGACACAACATTCCTGTTGCTTCATTTCTTTCTTAGAACTGTCAGTAGTTCTCTACATTAGACCAGAATTGAATCTGCATGGGAATTAAAAGATTTATAATTGTCACTTCTTTGTGCAAACCAATACACTATCCTTGTTCAAGTATTGTGAAGGACATTAAGAGGACCATTCAGGGTCAACTACCAGCATGTTTTCAAAAGGTCTGTACATAGTATAAATGTTAAGTTTTCTGGACTGTGATAAATAAAGCAATCATTATTCCTCAAAATCAGTTCCAGGTAGAGACTGGTGAAGGTAATCATTTTACTTATTTTTTATAGTTACATCTAGCACTTTTTTTGAGTAGTACTAATTGTAAAGATCCACAGGCTTCTCATCAGCTGAATTATAACCTAAGTACAAACAAAAACTCTACTAATTTTTCACAGTAAATTAATGTTTGTGAAAATTGTAGAACTCCGAGTATATCATTTATGTTGTTGCTATTTCATACTATTTGCATTTCATTACATAACCAAAAGAAATGTACCCTTTTATCAATTTTAAAACATATATAGTATGTGTTGTTAGGTCTGAGAAGCCCACCGCGTGAAGAAAGACTCCAAGAGACGTCCTTTCATGTAAAAGCAAGGGGATTTTATTTTCCATGCATGCATGGGGCTCACTGAAAGTGCAGGAACAGAGAGGCCCTAGCTGGGTTTTAAGCCGGAAGACAAAGGGAGGAGGGGTCTTGTAAGTGTAGTTACAGAAGCGAATGGCATTGGTTAGTTTAGGTTGACCTTTAAAATAATTGGTGGGTTTGAGAATATATGACTTTTTAGTGAAACTAAGAGGGGCAGGCAAAAGGATAACTATGAGTTAACTCTGTGGTTTTGACTGTTTTCAAGACTGGCTGGGTCACAATGGCCTGTCTTAGGAGAGTGTTCCCAGGATGGTGGCACAACCTCATGTATGCTTTTAGAAATTATTTGGGCTTTACAGTGTGTATCATTGAATGCTTTGATTTCAATAAAAAGGTTGAATAACATTGTCTAACATTGTCATTTTAGCACTACAGAAATTAAATGCATGTTATTTATTGATATATGCAAACATATAGACAGATTTTTTTTCCTTTTATATTGAAGAATTTTTCAGGTTGAGAGATATGGACTGTCTCTGTTTGGAGCCAGGTGTGGTGGTGCACATCTATAATCCCAACACTTGGGAGGCTGATGCAGGAGGATCCTTGGGAGTTCAAAGTCAGGCTGAGTTACAAAGTGAGCTCAAGGTCACCCTGAAAATACACACTTGAAACATGTCTCCAAAAGACTATAGTATATGTATAACATATATAATATAACATATATTATAACATATAATATAACAACATTATATATGATATATTTGGAGCTAGACTGAGTTTTAATTTTAGTTTGTCAGCAGTAATTTAAAGCATAAGTTGGGATTAAAATTGGATCTTTGAGTATTCTTTGAGAAAGCATACTCTTATTTTCTTTTTCTCTGATTAAAAAAGAAAAGTATAAGCAGCAAAATTTTAATATGGTTCAACTGATCACATCAGTCTTACGTTTTTGTTTGTAAGGGCTGTACAAGTGGCAGATATTTAAATATTCTCACATAGTCAGCAGACACGGGAGGAGAAACAAAAGGCTCATTTCCTGCTTAGACTCTCTGAAAGTGGTTTTCTGGTGAATTCTCAGCACTGACTTCTGTCTGATAACAGAAATATTCATTGTTACTAAGCATAATATTTTGGTGAGGTGGAAGAAACAATGGTTACAATTTAATCAACTGAGAGATCTTATAAATGTATTTAGAAATCAGGATAAGATATAAATTTAAATCCACCTATCCTTATTTTTGTTGGGTTGAAGAAAATCTTACTGTTTGATGGTTTTATGCATTTAATTTATTATAAGATAACAACATTTATTTTATTCTATTTAACAGTGATTGCAAACTCTGACGTAATTGTTCTCACATAAAAATATTTGAAGTGATTTTACAGCATTTTTCTCCTCTGGCATGTGTGATGATAGGTTTTAGTGTTTATATAAGGTGAAAGTTATTTATAGGATTCTCATGTGTTTGGGGCATAATCTAATGATTATATAATCTCCTGATAAGGTATTAAAACAAGTGCTTTTCATTCAATACTTCTGTAGTTTGCTAAAAGAAGTTTCTTTTTATAGTGTGACTAATGTGAAATTCATACTAATTTCTCTAAATAATTATAAGAACATCAAAACTGGAAAAACTATAAATACACAACGTTTATGTAAATACAAATGGAATTATAAATGCAAAGATCACATCGAAGTGTCTGTGAGTGAACAGTGTTGCTGAGATAAGATCGTTGCAGCTGTTCGAGGTGACTGTGACAAAGAAAGCTATGTATAATAAATCCCAAAGTATTTTGTTAGAAAGTGCTTACTTTAGTGAAGAGTTTGAAGAAATGCTTAGGAAATGAACACGTCAAGGAAAATATTTTTCTTTATTTTAGAATTAACCACTATAATAGTTTAACTCCACTAAGTCTGGGCAGACCCAAAATTAGTGGAATGAAACCTATCATTAGAGAATTTGAAAATTGGACTGGCATCCTGGGAGGTCCTCCTGCTTTTGCTACTACACAATTTTCAAAATATTTTGCATTTATTATCATGTCTAATATTTGTACCCCCAAATAGCTTATGAAGTATTCATTGCTCATAACCACAGTCATGGCCTTTGGGTACTAGAAAACACATGCCAGACTAGGACGTGTAACACCACCTGGTCCTTTGAAAAACCCCTGTCTTAGTGATTGACATCCTGCTTTATGGAAGAGTAGATACCGAAGCCTGGTTGTGTATTTCTCCTTAAGAGTCACACATTTAAAATGTTCATATAAGGGTAAAGGTGCAACCCTAAATTGTATTTTACTCCTTTTTCATGTCATTTCTGTTTTTAAAAAGAATGTAAGGTCTCCAGGAGTTAATACATGCACACGCATGCTCTCTCTCTCACACACACACATTCCATGAGGTACAATGGTTCACACAAAGATAAACAAGACATTAGGAGAGACAGATATTTCATACACAACTGTAATAAAAAGAATGTTTTGAATAAATTGAGGAGTATATAAAATTCTAAGGATTTATAAAAGAGGAAGCGATTAACCAGAGGGAACAGGAAAAGATATCTGAGGCCCTACCGGAGGGCAGGGCTCTTGTCAAGGAAAGAGACCAAGTGTGACAAATGGGGAGGAATGAAGATATGAGATCGAAATGGGAATTTGAGAGGAAAAATCAACCGAATGTAATAATTAGAATTGTGATTCTGAATAAATATAAAATACATGGGATAAAAAGCAGACAACATAGTGTATTTCCTAGTGCACTTCAGGAATGCTGTGAACTAAGAATAAGGAAGAAGAAAAGGAGCAAAGACTCTCTGAAGTAAAAGGATCAGAGCTGGCGATTATTTGTATGGTAAGGAGAAGGATGCATCACAACATCAATTTAAAATACATTGATTATGGTGGCATGGAAGATAGTAGAATTAGCTGCATTGGTGTAATTGATGATAGCTTTTTTGTGTAATTAACCACTGGATTTGGCAAAGAGATCATTGACTTTGAAGGAATTATCCTAATTACAATGACAAAGGATATGTGAAAGTTGGGAAAATGGAACAATGTCAACTTTAATATATTTTTCCAGAAACTTCTCTAGATTAGCTGAGGAAAAAAAGTAAATATATAGCAAACTCTATCTAATCAATTAATAATGGTAATTAATGCTAATGGGTTTCAGTTACTTTTCACAGGCCCCAGGTTTTACTTAATCCAGTTTCCCACTTGCTTTTTGTAGCACCATCCTGAGGGGGCTTACATTATTTCCTTTCCACTGATTAAGGGAAGAAGACATAAGAGGAAAGTAAGCAGGCATAAGCAGACATGTTTCAACACTCAGAACTGGAGTAAAAGAGCAGATCAAAATATGAACTGGAAGGGCTGGGGAGATGGCTCAGTGGAATAAGAGCTTCCCTGGCAAGCACAAGGGCCTGAGTTCAATCCGCGATTCCGCCAAAAAATAAAAAAAAAAACTAAAAAAAAAATATGAACTGGAATGGACAGAAGATGTCTAATGTGATGTAGGACTTTTCCAACATCTCTGTTTTAATACTGGTGGACAGTATATCCAGGATCACTGATCTGACATGGAGGGAGAAGTGTGACAGTTATCCTCCAATGCCCCATCATTACAAAACATAATTTTTATACAGTGAATTTCTAATGTTATATAAACGTGCTTAACATCAACAGGTTAATGTTTGTAAGAGCAATTAGAACTATAATTAATAAGAGTCAAACAACATTAGCCATTAATATTACCATCATCACTCATCCATCCATCCATAGAACCAGCAAATATGCAGTCTATTTACCAAGTACTGGGGAGTCACGGATGAAAATCATACACAGCTGGGCTGAGGAGACATTTCAGTAGTCTAAGCACCTGCCTGACAAGCACCCAAGTTTGATCCTCTGTACAGCATGCTGTGCTGGCCCCAGAATCCTGGAGGTGCCATGCTGGCCACCGAAACCTCCGGTTGTTGTGCATGCCTGTAATCCCAGGGCTGGGGAAACTGAGAAAAGAGAATCACTGCGAGTCTGAACTGCATGGTGAGGCCCTGGGTCAAATAAATAAATACATAAATAAATCATACAGAGTCTTCCATTAAGGAAAAGATCAGGGGGAAGGCACGGACAACTCTAGAGGACACTGATCTGTTTTTAAAAGGAAGACAGAGCTAATTACTCGTCGTCTTAAATGATATGCACATTCTAAGAAGTTTTCTTAGAAACAGAGGAAATAATAAAGACAAATAAGATTGAATGCTTTCTATTGGAAACTCCTAATCTAAACAACAAATCGAATTAGGAGCTGAGTAACTATGAATGTAATTTGTAGCAAAGTAAATGGAATCAAAGCATGTAATTGGTTGATAGTATATATTACTAATCAGTCACTAAATAATAATGAGGAGCTGGGGAACGATTGTTCAGTAGTTGCCTGGCAACCACAAGGGCCAGAGTTCAATCCCTGGTACCACTAAAAAATAAATACACAGTAATGAAAATGTCTAAACAAGAACAAATACACTACAACTCAAACTGTATTAGATGAAAGCCATCATGAACTAACTTTTCACCTATAAAATAATGAATATAAATATAAATCATGAACTAACTTTTCACCTATAAAATATTTTATAAAATAAAATAAAACAAATTTTTGCCATTTTTGAGGATTGTCAAGCCACGGATACTGCCACCAACAGTCTAAATGACCAGCAACAGTGGAAATGGTTCAACTGTTTAGGAAGACATCTTGGTGATATGCAGTTACCTTCAAAGGACTGTGCTACTGAAATATTAATATGATGGCAGCATTGTGTGTTTTAATTTCAGCATTATTTTCATTAAGGGAAATTGCAGGAATCAAAATACCAAGTTAGGAATGGAGAGTGGTTAATTAAACATTGATTCTAAAAGAACACTAGGACTTTAGCTATATCCACTTAGTAGTATGGAAATTATAAAATCGTTAAGAAATAATGCAAGATAGGGACCAGGGACATGGCTCAGTGGAATAAGTGCTTCCCTGGCAAGCACAGGAGCCTGAGTTCAATCCCCAGTTCCATCAAAAAAAAAAAAAAAAAAGAAATAATGCAAGATAAAAACAATATACATGTAGCTACAAGTGTAGCTATTTAGAAAAAGATAATAGTTTTGTTCTGCATAATTACCTTTAGGTATCAGGGCTCTAAGTGACTTTTTTAGTATTTTGTTTTCTGTATTTATGAAGTTTAATTGGACTGAAATTTAACTGAAAAGCATGGACATATTGAATCTGTTTCATCACTAACAATTTTTTAACATTTTAAAGTATTCATTAAATTATCTAACTTTGCTATTTTGCAAAATAATTGATAATTTATATAGTAATTATCATGTAGAATTTTCAGTGCTAGAATAGCAGGTTCACAATGACCTAGTAATAATTTTTGTCTCTCCATAAACTCTTAAGAACATTGGCTTTTATAGGTAAATAGATGCAAATAGAGACTACATTGGTAAGTGGAATAAATCAGACCCACATATTGGGATCATATTGTCTTGCTAGTGTGAGAACCTGAAGTAATAAAATTGGAAAGGTACAACAGATGCTGTGAAAGGGAAAGAATCTGTTCAGTGGGAAGAAAAAACTGGGATGAGGAAAAGGACAGAAGAAAGTAGAGGAAAGACATATTTATGTATCTATGCAGAATAGTTAGTGTAGATAATTGTACTGCTGATTTCTGCTGTTCTATTGAGTGAAGCAGTTCATACTTACTTTCTTTTTGCATTTTTCTTCCTTTTATTTACTTATAACATTTTAAGATCAATTTTTCAGCCGGGCATGGTGGCACAGGCCTATAATCCCTTGGGAGGCTGAGGCAGGAGGATTGTTGTGAGTTCGAGACCAGCCTGAGCTACAAAGTGAGCTTAAGGCCAGCCTGAACTGCATAGTGAGACCCTGTCTCAAAAAGACAAAAAAAAAGATCAATTTTTCAGGTTTATATCTGGAAACCTAAACAATTAATTTGAAGATAATAAAGTGCAATACAACAACCATGGTCGAATTTCTAATACTTTGTTTCATGAAATTTTTTATCGTTTCTAATTTTTTTGTTTGTTGTGTTTTGTTTTCTTGTTTTGTTTTGTTTTACCAATGTCTACCCTTTCAAATTAAAAAAAAAAAGCCAGGGAGACAGCTCAGTGGTCTAAGTGTCTGCCTGGCAAGCACAAGGACCTGGGTTCCTTTCCCAGTATCACATGCCTTGCCAACACCCCCAAGTGTACGGAGCTGACCACTGAAACCCAGCTGGCAGTGCACACCATGGTACAAACCCCTGTACCAAATATATTTAAAAAGAAAGTTCATAAAATTGATTTCACAAAAAGAATAAAGTAAAATAGCTTTCTTAAATTAGGTACATTTTCTTACAGTATCCAATGAATTTATGAAGACAGAGAAAGAATAGTAGAAGGGAAAGATCAGTAAGAAAAAACTGCATACATTTTAATGTATTTTTCATTAAGAGAAATTGTGAGGCTGGGCATGGTGACACACAGTTGTCACCCCAACTCTTCTGTGGTCTGAGGGCAAAAGACTCCAAGTCTGAGCTCTGCATGAGCAACTTCACAGTTCAGTGAGACCTACCTCAAAATTTAAAACTTGGAAGCAGAAAGCAGTGTTGGGGATGTAGCTTGGTGCAAAGGCCCAGGGTTCAATCTCCAGTATTGCTAACCATGCACACACACACACACACACACACACACACACACACACACACACACACACAACGGATGACTTTGAACTTATTGTGAAATGCAGGCTGGCCTCAAATTCATAAACCCTCCTGCTTCAGCTTCCCAAATGCTGGGATTACAGGTAGGTGTCTTCATTTTTAAACTGAAGACAATACTATTACACATTGATTTGGGAAATTAAATAAAAAGACATATGAAAAGGTTTAGGAAAGTGCCTTACACACAGGAAAGGTTTAAGAAATATCTCTTTCCTAAATCAGCCTCGATCAAAGGTTGTTGCCTTGTTCATAAATAACTTACTCTCTAGAGATTTTAGAAGGTTTAGTCAGTGACAAAATTATTATCTTTAAATATGCATATATATAACTTTGTGCATGGTTGATAAACTAAGAAATGAATTAAATATCAAATAATACATTAAAATTAATAATACATTGCATGTGAGTGTAGAATATATCTTACTAAAGAATTTCTCAAGTTCGCTGAATTATTGTCCTCAGTCACTGAAGAATTCTATAATAGATCTTATGAGATTTATGTAAAAATAATTGATTTTTAAAAATATGAACATTTCTTCAAATACATGTGACAGATATTCAATCTAAGTTTACCTCACAGCAGAAAAGGATGCCTACATTGTCTAAAATTTGAAACATATTGCTCTTTGTAGTAAACATTATAATGATATATTAACATATTTTTCTTCATAATTCAAACATAGTTACTGATACAAGAAAATTTTTAAAAAGAGAGAAATATTCATAATAATCATTACTGCAATGTATCCAAATGACTCTTATATAAGAAAATAGTCTTTTTCTCACCTGATTATAAATCAGTCATGATTATAAATCACCCATGAAAATAGATTCTAGAGGGCAGATTAGTTATAAAACTTTTAGCATAAAAATCTTCATGGATCAATAAAGAATCTTTGTTGCTTTAAAATCCTGTACTATGAGAGTCTTCGTATCACAAACATAAGGTCAAGGAATATCAAATTCTTTTCAATTACGGGTCAAATACCACGCCTTCTGCTTCATTTTAACATGATGGCTCTGTTTGTTATAACCATTTGTTACCATAAAAGTATAAGCTGAAAGGTAGCAATGATGGGTAAGTGTAATGTATTACATTAAATAAACTTGTCCTGTGTGCGGAACATGGAAAGTGCAGTTTACATTATAGTAAGTTGCTTTCTGCTGCATTTACAATTCTGCTGTACAAATAAATTAAGAGAACCTATGACAGTCCTACATAGTTTATCTAGTCAAACCTTAAAGACATTATTGCTATAGTCTGAGTATACTGAACGCTTTCTTGGGTATTTAGTAATACAATGGACATTTTAATTCTTTTCGAGAGTGAACAAAAGAAAATTACTGGATAAAATTCTAAGCAAGGTAAGGCAACATGCATTAAAATTCTAAAGGAGGCTATTGTAAAGATTATTTATGATGTAGAAACAGGCTTTAAAAGTGAGAAGGTGTATGATACTCTGTTTTTCAAACTCCATTCTATAAAATGATGAGGCTTGCAACCTTGGTTTATAAACTGAAAGTAATAGTGGACCAAGACATTGTGGTATTTATACATTGTTCCATATTATTTCAACATAAAAAAAGACTGGGGGGTACAGCTTAGTAGATCTTGAGTTCAACCCTTAAGACAAGGGAAGGAAGGATGGAGGGAAAGAGATAGAGGGGAGAGGGAGAGAGAGGAGGAGAAAAAAAGGGAGATAAATTGAAGTTGAAAAAGTTTAGTTCGTTACATCATTTACTAAATCAGACTTTATTTCTCAGCTTTCTATTCATGATGAATTTCCACTAGAGGCAATGATGGCAGTGTGGAGGGGAAAGAGACGTGCATTGGTGATAAGAAGACTTAGTTCAAATCCCAGCTTAGCTATGTGCTAAGTAGGAGACTACTCAAGCAAAATGAATTATGGGGAGGAAGGTAGTTGCTTAGTGCAGGCTCTCAGTTGTGCTCTTTTCAATTATACTACTGTTGGGAATATTTTGAGAATGTCTTGACCTGCTTAGTAACAACGACCTTGCAGGTTACATACCTTATTTCCTTTCAAGCCAGTTCTGCAGCCAGAGGGACCCCTCTTATTGTAATGCATGTCATGGCTCTACTTCTGCACTTGTTCCCTTGTGATAAATGTTCTCCACCCTCCTTCCACAGGGCTTAGCACCTTTCTCTCCAATACCCTTTACATATTTAAATGTTTTCTAGAGCTTTTTTACTTCTTTTAAAAATGTTATTATATGAATATTTACTATTGATAAAAATAATATACATTTTAGAAAAATATACAAGTACAAAAGTGAAACTAAATATCAACATAACCTTATGAAAATTGGCCTTATTTTAATATACTTCATAATAACTACTTTTTGCAAACTTACACTCACCCTCCAAAACTAAGCAATAACAACTACAACTGACAATAAAACAAACTTGGAGAGTGACTCTCTCTGCCACCTACCATGAGCTTAAGTGAATTATTTCACTTTTGTAAATATTCTTACATAACATGGTTTTCAGATTTTCATAGTAGCCCATCACAGACACAGTGCATGATTAATGTAATCGTTCCTCTCTTGTTGGCCATCATAGCTATTTAAAATACTTTGCTTTTATAAGAAAGGAAGACATTCTTACAAATAGTTATCATCAGCTTTCAATACTATTTCAACAGGAAACATTCCTAGAAGAATTCTTTGTTATGTACATTTTTAATAATCTGAAATGCATTACCAGAAGGCCCCTTAGGAGATGCATAATTCCACACTTCTGCCAACTCTGTGTAGGGATGCTTATTTCAATGTGATTTTCCTGCAAAGGCAGGACTCATCAAACTTTATCTAATGATTTATTTATCTATCTCTTTCACCTACTAGACGGAAAACTCCTAGGTGACATAAGCCATGTCTTAACCATCCTTAGTGCTGAGTACTAGTGCAGAGTCTGCTGTGAAAGTCAAATGCTGAGATAATATTTTAGAGTTAATTATGTTTTTATACTGTCTGTTTTCTTATTTTCCAATAGGTTGGTTCTTTGCTACTGATGATATTACAGAAACTGGAATTCTGTAACTTCTGCTACATCTTGCGATTTCAGTGGGCTAATTTTAGGGCTGAATTTGATCTGAAGTAGGTTGAATTTCTTCTACAGTGTCAGTTATGTAGAGAATAAGTATAGTTCTAAGAAGGTGACTTTGTATTGATTCCACTTTTAATTCCATGGATAATTCAGAAAATTTTAGAACAAAATATTGATATGTCTAGAGATAAAGCATCTCTCTTTAAAAAACAAAAAGGCATACACTTCCCTGGCAATGCTTGAGAGCCTCATGCTAGATAGTCGGCCTCATGCTTGTGCTTCTGTTGTATGGGCTCTGCTTGATTTGTCCTGTGTAGTACTATAAAACATTGATCATTTATCATCAGTTAAATATCTCTACCTAAATCTCCCATCATGCTTCTCACATCAGTGTTGTGAAATTGCTTATCATATAAAACATTTGTGACTCTGATCCTAAAAATTACAAACTAATAGGTAAAAATCTATATCTAAGTACCAATATACTTTTTTTTTTAACTTTAAGTTTTGTTCTGTTATTGGCCTAATAAATCCTCAGTGACTCAAAGAAACTATAGTCCACTGTACTATACTACTATATGATAGTAGTCTGAATCCAAAATAAAATAAAACGGCATTATTTTTATTTATTTATTTATTTATTTATTTATTTATTTTTTGGTGGAACCAGGGATTGAGCTCAGGCTCTTGCACTTGCCAGGGAAGCGCTTATTTCACTGAGTCACCTCCCAGGTGCCCTAAAGGGGCATATTTGTACTGTTCCTATGTTTACAGTTCTTCAATAATCAGACAGTAGCATGGTTGTTGCAAGAAGAAACATTTAGCAGTAGCAGATGGAGTCAGGAATGTAGAAGCTAGGTCTCGGGGAGGGTAGATTCAAGGCTCAAAAGCTTGCAGCAAAGATTCAGAGCCTGGCTTGTTGGCAGGATGCGGAAGCTCGGGGCCTGTTTCCCCAGGGGTATACCAGGGAGATAGTGCACTCCCTTCAAGGAATCATAGAGAGGAAACACACTCACAGTGAAAGCACTCAAAATGGCCTGGAACATCCTTTTATAAAAAGCAGATTTTTCTCCTAAAGAACAATTTCAAACTTCAATCAGATCTTTTTAATAAATGTAACCTCATAGCTAGTAGGAAAATATCCAGCCAAAAAATGGGAAATTAAGAAAAATACTACAGTTTACAGTGCAGTATTACTGAGTATAAGATGCATCAGTAATGTAGTTCTAACTGTACGTAAAATATTTTATCTTTTTCCCTATGTTCTTTTTAAACTTCTCTTATTATTAATCCCTTCTGTATTTTTTAAATAAAACTATTATTTAATAGAACAAAATGCAATATATTTGTAAAAAATATATAATTTTACAAACTATGCTGTATCTATGCTTTTTCTTATACAAAATTGCTACCCAATTACACCTTATATAAAATATTATATGTATCCTTTAAAAAGTGGTTTTTATCCATCTCTAATAAGTTTCAAACAGACACCCAGTTATAACTCACATACTGTGTATTTGACCCTCATGAAGGCCCAATGAAGGAAAGGCCACATTAAAATAATTCAGAATCCATGTTTAAGTTTTTCCAGCTTTGTTTTGTGTTCTTACTAACATAGCAGAAACCACTCATATAAAAACTAATCATACTGTATTTCTTTTACTAGTTTGAATTGTTTACTATTAAAAACAACTGCTCTTGGGCCAGCCAAATAGCTCAGCAGATAAAGTGCTTGCAAGCAGGCTCAGAGACCTGGGGTTTGATCCCCAGGTGCACTAGGAAGGCAATTCAAACTGGCATGGTAGCACAAGCCTGTAATGCCAGCTCTTGTGAGGTTGTAAACAGGTGGATCACTGCGAGTCCAATGAAGTAGTGAGACCCTGAACACCCTGTAGACCCTTCCCTAAAATTAAAAAAAAATAAAAATAAATAAAGACTGCTCTTATTACCTCCCCATGAATATCTATAATGATATGTAGGTGAGGAAAATTCCAAGGAGTAGAGACAATTGTGAGAAAAAGACCCTGTGGTTTCCCATTTTGTAAATCTCTCTCTGAAGAAACCCTGAGCTACTAAGTGTGTTCCACTATTTCCAGAACCAGTTGTCACTGTAACCCACAGATTTCACCAAGATGGAATCTGAGCAAAACAACTTAGGGTCGATCAGTGTCTATGGCTCAGTGTCTGCAAACAAGGAATTAATGGAGGTGTCAGATCTAATATGCAGAGGGAGAATGAACTGAAGCAGAATTCTAGATTAATATCTGACAGCTACATTTAAGGTAAAAGTCATTCCTATTCTGGAAAGCAGTGAAAGTTAAAAAGATGAAACAAAGTTTTTCTGTATGCAAGGAGGCTTCTAATTAAATGTGGGAATGAAGAAAATGACAAAGACGGGCAGTAAACACAGAAGCCCATGCAACTCCAGGCACAGCCAGAATGCTGTCGTGCTGGTAACTTAACCTCTGCATCATATTTCATCTTTAGCTCTGAGAAATAAACGAAAATCTTTTAACCTCATGTTCTTTTGCTCCAGCCTTATAATACTTACCAATATGAGATTACAGCTAATTTAGAACAGCAAATGGAAATTAATTCCTGGTTATACTGTATATTTCAAGAGTGAAAGCTACAATGTATACTTTTAGAAATAAATAAATGTCTGTCATCTAATGTACCAATATTTGCAGTAATGTCTCTGCTCTATTTTAAAAGGCGGAGCTATATATTGTGAAGGTATTCTTAAATTGTTCTCTGCACACATTTTATGTCATACTGCAAGCCAGATGTATCCAACTGGTATTTCCACACACACATGGATATTTTCCAAAGTGAACAGGTGAAGCTATTAAAATTAGAAAGTTGGACAAGGATATAAATAATATGCTCAATTAGGTAACATTCATTATTCAAATATCTTAGATGCTACTGAAATTTGCAAAGTTGTTATCATTCTTGTAAGCAGACTGACTTCAAAGTTCAGAAGCAGATTCAAAGTGGATTGAGATATTTGGAAAGTTGGTTGATGGGATGCGTTGTGAAGAACTTGAACCCAAGTGTTGTCCTATCAGTGAAGGAAAGGGAAAGAAATCATTGGGATGGATGAGCCTCAGCTTACAGTGCAGTGCAAAGAAGGTCTTGGCTAGGTTGGAGGGTAGTGATATTGTAGTATACAAAAAATAACCTTGTACCCTGCTGCCTCTAATTGTTTTCCTAATACTCAACACAGTTCTGGTCAACAAAGTGTGGGCTCTTTTCACAGAGACTACACCATTATCCAAAGAACACAAACTAAGTGTGGTACAACTTACCTTGCGTCACACAGCAAGAGTCAGATCTCCCAGTTGAAGAAAGCAGGACCTCCCACTTTTGATGCCAGTCACAAGGATGAGTCATCAGCACTTGAGACAGCTGTAAGGAGAAGGTTTCTATGACCCCCTTTTAGTTGTCATTTGCTAGAATGTATACTCATTTTTCTTGAAAAGACACAAAAGAACACCCAAATAGCAGATATGTACAGAAAGTTTTGTGGGAAAGGAAATGGATTATCTGTACCCTGTCAATATCTGGAAGGCTTCCTGAACTTTGAGGAATCTATGGGCTTTGATACATAGGCATGATTTGCCCGTGGTAAGCAACTCAACCATAAGTCCCCTGCTCAGAGGGGAGTTTAAAGTTCCATCACTTAATCTCCTGTGTGGTTGCACTGGGAAGAAGTCCCAGGAGGAAGCCGAACAGGATCATCTCACTAGCATATAAAGGATACAACCTTTTGCAGGTGTCAAGGGGTCTAAGGGTAGTATGCTAAGAAAGAGGATCAGAGACCAAATATTATTTCTTATTGTAGCCCAGAATGTCTCCAAGCCAATGTGTTGGGCAGGAATGATAGCTTGATTCTAGAAGCTGGAATGTTTGGTTACTGGCAGGGAGAAGCTGGGTAAGAGTGTAGGGAGTTGGAGAGATTCAAGGAGAACACAGCTTAGGATGCACACCACAACAGAAAGTGGAAGGCCATGGGTTCAATTCCTAGCATGGAAACAATCACAGCAGCTGGAGGTGTGCAGCTGCCCCTCCCAAGGCAAATTTACCTTAGGGACTGAAGAGACCTCTGAGCAGCGCCCATCATGGCCACCAGACTGGCCAATCGGTAAAAGGCAAAAATACCTTTTTACACAGAAGCAGCACTCAAAAACGTATCTCCTGTTCCCCTGCGTAATGTCTATTTGCCAAAGAGGGCCTCTGCTGCTGCGTTAGTGCCTGTTTCTCAGCCAGCCCGTTGCTGAGGACTAGCAATAGATTAGACAGCTGGCTGCTGTCTCTCCCCAGAAGCTCTCAGCCTGATTCATGTTTGACATTTGTCTTCCTTCCCCAGGATGAGCCTGTGAAGTCACTGGGACCCAGAGTCAACACCTCACACACCAGTTTTTTCTAGGAGCACAAACAGGTTCCATGCCTGTTTAACCCTTACACTCCTCAACTCTCAACTGTGAATAATAAGAGATTCGAAGAACTAATATGAGGAACTGATACTACAAATCTTGCAACAGGATGCTTGCCATAGATGAAGCACATTAAACATTAGCAACATCTATTGTGATTTTAATTTATGTGTCTGTGTTGTCTATATGCTCTACACACTCAATGAGAAGTAACTGGGTTACTGTAGATTTTGCTTCCATTTGAGCTGGCTAGCTTTGTTTTGAGCTGTTTGTGTTCCTTAATTTAACTGAAAGTAGGAAAAAATGATGTCGAACATATACAAAATCCCAAATTAGGCCCTTGTCCAGTGCTATGGATTTTAAATTCAACGTTTTCCTATTTGAAAGAAAGCCATAGTTTTGTAATGTACACTCAACCTCCATGTGTCTGAGAAACAGCAGTAGACGTTGAAGCTTTGAGGTGAATGAAAGAAGTGAACTTCGTCAGAGGCCAGAACAGAAGAGTGTCCAAAGGTGTTCAGTTTACTAATCAAGAAGGGACCAGTGTGTTACTGTTCTTTTCCCAGGGAGAAAACATTGAGCATAAAATTAGTAACTTCTTGAGATGGATATAATGGATATGAGCAAAGGCAGAGTATTCTGAGACATTCATAAACCAAATTAAGGGATGTGGTTGCATGTGACTTGTAGTGACTTTACCTGAAGGCTTCTTTCCATGTCCTTGATATTTCAGACAAAGAATTGGAAAAGACACATAGAAAAGGAACAAAGCTGTAGTTGGATTGAATGTGGAAGAGGAGTAT
>PVKA01005243.1:0-43593 GCA_004027165.1 Ctenomys sociabilis
TTTTTTTTTTTTTTGGCAGAACTGGGGATTGAACTCAGGCCCTTGCACTTGCCAGGGAAGTGGCTGTTTCACTGAACCATCTCTCCAGATCCTGTAGCTGAGGATAAATGGTAAAAAAATTGGAAGAAATGTTGTTTGAAAGGGCCATGCAGTTCTGAACCATCTAATTCTGGCTAAAAGAACCTACCCCCTCCAAAATTTGAGCATCTTGTTGGATGTAACTTACAAGCAGATCAGTACAATATCAGTGACATAATTCTACTATTGGATATATTTTTCTTATCACACAGTCGTATACCAGATTGCCAAAAGAAGATACTTCTTTTCTGTGCACAATGATTTTTATTAGGTAGTTCGTCACATGACTATCACTATTATTCTCCATCTTTCTAAATGATGGCTTGTAGTTAACATTATGTCAGTTGCTGTTAGAGATGAAATTCCTAAACAGCCTCCTTCAGGGAGTTCTAGTTTAAGGAGACTTTATTTTCTTTCTTTCCTCTTCTTTTATTATTTATTATTTTCTATCTAGGTTGGGATAGCTCTTAATCTTAAGGCTTTTTTTTTCAGAACTGGGGATTGAACTCAGGCCCCTACGTTTGCCAGGCAAGCACTTACTCCACTAAGCCATCTTCCCGGCCCCTCTTAAGGCATTTTTTAGTAGAAGATATTCAGAAGTATCACCCTGACTTAGAATAAGACTTCTAAAATATTAATATGAATAAAACCTTGACCAGTTGTACTATAGTAAAGTCTTCACATAAGTATAATGAAGATTTGGACTGCATTGTGTCTTCGAACAATGCATGATATTACTATCTTGTTTTAAAGTTAGTATTGGTGATGTGACTTTTTAGTTTAAAAAAGATGTTCTCTGTTGTGGTAAGTAGATGTATCAAATAACACAGGCCATGTATCCTTCAACCCCTCTCCTTAAGAGATCACATTTGTAAACCATTATATAATGATTTACACTGAGGTTCAGAAAACCATAGATCTTGATCAGATTTGCTGTGCTAATTTACATGAATGTGTCCTAGGTTCTATCCCATTTCTCACATTGGGATTCCTGCATCTGCCATGTCTACATTGCAGGTGAGAGGATCTCCCTCCCCAGTGCTCCCACATCACTGCTATGCCATCATTTCCCTCCGTTTTCTCTTTCCTACTCTGTTTTGTTGATTTTGAATGAAGAAATCAGAATTTCTTTCAAAGGTTTTCCAATGGAAGAAAAATTGCTTACTGTTTTATTAACAGAACAATATGCTTTTTGAAAGGTTTACATCTTTTAAATATTAGAAGCAATTTGAGAAACAGTGTATGGCAGCCATAAGATTCTGGAAAGAGTGTTGGCTGAGAAGTCGAAGACCTCATTTCTGTTACCTATCAGTTGCTTGACTTTTGGCAGTGTCCTTACCCTCTCAGAAATTCTCCTTCTTCTATAAAGTGGGTTTAGTGCAATATGTTATAAAGCTTATATTCCATAACCAATGTGGGAATTAATGCTTTGCAAAGTTTTCTACAAACACAGACTCAATTATGATTCCTAGGTCAGGATGCACTAAGGCCCTTTCTGTTCTACAATACTTTTCCCCACCTTGCATATGTTATGGTTTGTGTCTGGATGCTCCCAAAGCCTAGGGCAGCCTTCGGGCCAGGCTTTGCAGAGGCTGCTCAATCTAGAGTTTGTGGCTGATTCATGGTCCAGTGCTGGAATTAAGGGTGTGAGTGTGGCACCTGCCCTGGACCCGGGAGCCTGTATACAATATAAGGGACAAAAAGATGCTCATCTTCCCTACTGTCTTCTTGCTTTTGCTGTCTTTCCATCTACAAACTGTGGCCCCTCTGCCATGCCACCTGCCTTGGTGCCAGCCGACTATGGACTGGAACCTCTGCATACTGTGAGCATTCCCCCATTTAATATTGGGTGTCAGATATTTTGTCTCAGCAACGAGAGAAAGGTAACTTAGACAGCACACCTCTTCATCTTTTTTCTTAAATTTCTACAATCATTTCTCCATCTCATTATTCAGCATCCTGCCAGGTCTGCCCTGACCTTAACAGTTTTGAAGTAACATTATGCTTTTCTGTTCATACGTCTATATAAAAACTTTCTATTTTATTTAGTTTTTTGTAATACTATTGATGAAACTCGGTCTCATGCATGCTGAACAAGTACTCTGCCACTGGGCTACACTACCACCATCCAAAACTACATTTTTTTGTCATTAAGGTCTTAAATACTCATAATCAGTTGTGGTCCTTGGACTCTAGAGATAATTTATCTTGAAACTGATTAGATTTGTTGGGAGTTGGCTGACGTGGACAGTGCTGCCACTATTTTCTAGCAAAGCTGCCTGAAAGCACTCCATATGCTAGGAACACATCTGGTTTGACAATGGTAGTACTGACCTTTTCTCCTAGGGCCTCTCCTTACCCTGTCCAAGGCTGAGTTCACAGGAGAGTGATCTGCACAGTGATGTGGAGCCTCGGGGCTTTTGAAAATTTTATTTTAAGAAGAAAAATAAATAACAAAATTTCAAAACATGATAATAAGAGAGTAACAATAGTTAACACATGGTATATTATTTTTAAAGTACTTATTCAGATAAATGAGATGTCCCAAAATTTTTCATATGCTTTGTAAAAGGGGCACTGTATTTTTGTTTATCACTGGATACATGAAATGGGTTCTAGCCTGACTGATATTTGACTAGAAATTAGATGAGTGCAAGTTGAACTACAGAACGGAGTTGAGATACAAGAGGCTATTACACCCCTAATTCTTTATCACCTGCGCACATCCACAGAAATGAAGGGACTACTGTAGACATCACCAACAGCTGCTCTGGCAGTTTGGGTCTTCTTTCTATGACAGGCATCTGTTATCTGGCAGTGAAGCAATGAGGCATGAAGGGCAGTCTCAGTAATATATCCTGTGGTCTGCCCTGTATAGCACGTGACCATCCATCAAGTGGTCACTGGCATCAAGACGTACTATCGACAGTTATGACCTTGATGCTCAAGGGTGTCATCCCCTTTTCTCCTGTTCTCAGCTGTGATTTTCTCTGTGTCTTGAGTAGGAACTTCCATACTCTATACCCAGTCTGGCTTTCACTAGCATTTCTTTGCTACATAATATCTATCATTTCATCACACCATGAGGAAAAAACTCTCCTATGTTTTACTTTTAGTTTTGCAGTTAGGGTGCTTGCTCCATTGCCCATACTGCTCTTGAGCTCTTCAACTTGCATGCTTCTCATGCCTCCACATCCTGAGGCGCTGGGACTGCAGACCCACACTGCTGGGCTGAGTTCCTTGTGCTTTTTCCATGGGAAGGTGTGTCCTGCAATTAATAAGGATTTCACAGGTGCTGGCCACAATTTCAGTAGTTTACGTTCTAGAATTGTAGAGAATATTTGTTCTTTCGAAATAACTTTCACCTTTTCTTCTAAATTTGAGGCATAATACTGAAAGAAAAGAAGCACACAGAGAATTTCCTTTTCACAGTGCTTAGAAACTTAGATTTACTGACTTGTAAAATTAGACAACTTTCTTTTTAATCATCTGAATGAATTTTGGAAACAAAATAAGGGAAAAGAGGTAAAATTCATGTTCATCCAGTGTCTGTTCAGTCTGAAATGTTTCTTTCATTACTTGCACATTTAAAGTCATCTTGTGAGGATGACATTTATCTTAGCCATTTTTTAGTCACAGGGACAAAATACCTGATGCCCACAATTTAAAGGAGGACAGGTTGAAGGAGAGGTTTATTTTGGCATGACCAGGGCAGAGGTAGCACAGCAGAGGAAAGCTGCTTCTATCATGGGGCCAGGAAGCAGAGAACAAAGCAAGGGCTTTGAAGAAGGAGATAAATACCCTTTCAGGTCACGCCCTAGTGACCACCACTCATAACCTGGCCACACCTCCTAACAGGAAGTCATGATCCAATTACTGGCCACAGCTGTGTCTAAGAGGTTTTTTGGGGGACACTCTGTCTAAACCAAACACCAGTATCACTTCTTTTGTTTTAATTTTTTGATATGGGTTCTCAATTATAGTGATTGTCCTGTCTTAGCCTTCCTAGTGCTGGTATTACAGGCACATCCCACCAGATCTGATTCTGGGGCAGGCATACCACATGGTACTGGGGATCGCACTCAGGACCTTAAACTTTCCAGACAAGCACTGATGCTGCCTAGCTACCTGCCCAGCTCTCCTGCTTCTGTTTTATAAAATATATGAGAGTAAGCAAGGTAAAGAAATTCACTGTTACACAAATATTAAGCAAAATAGTGCACAATTCATGCTTAAGCATAGCATCTAACATTTTTGCTCCAATCATTGCCAAGTGGGACAGAAGCAGCCTAGACTTTCTTCAGTAAAATTATGATCAAATTAAGGAAACAGGAGATGCATTCTACTTGTATTCCTTCATGCTTCATAGATACACATACTCACATTCATTCAGTTTCCACTGTGTCTACACTGATGAGTAACAAAATCTTCTGGAGAGTCTCCCAGTGGTTGATGTTAGATCTGAAGCCTGACTAGCAGAAAAGGAGGAAACTTTTCTCATTTGTTAGCATATTGAAGTTTAGTACCTTCACCATTGGATACTATTGCTACTGAATATGACAAAAAGCTTTGGAAAATAAGTTCTATATTACAAAATTTTTACATTTGTTAGTTGAAGCAAGACTGATTGAGAGAGTAAATTAAAGTAGGGGAAGTGAAACTTATCCTTTGGCCTAAGTTCTGTTTTAATGTTTTCATTTGTCCTGGGATTTCTTTCCCTACTGTAACACTAAACATCTGTTTCAGCAGAAAGAAAATGTTTATTGATCTAAAATTTTTTGTCAGATGGCACAGATGTAATATAATGACTGATAGTCGAGAGCAATAGTGCTCTCGAAAGGCACTTGGCTAATTCTTTTCTACTCCAAGCCAAAAACTGTATTAGGTATAATTTTAAAACACAGAAGCCTGTGATTTGGAGTTCACTATTTGTTATTTTTTCTGTGCTTACAACTTCCTTTCACTCTGTTTATTTGTATGAGGTGATATAAAAATCACTCAGAAGCAGAAAAGTTTTTTAGTTCACAGCTTGGTGGATAAGCCTGATTTTGGCTGATAATGGATGGGACATATGATGAAACCATTCAGAGACCCATTTCTCTAATTGCCATTGGTAAGCAAAAGCATGGTGATGGTAGATTAGGAACCATCTGGGATGCAATGCTGTTGTAGGGCTTGGTTTCTGTCAGGTCCCTTAAGAGTGAAAGGAAATTCTATCTCTGAAGGTGCTAGAACAAGTGAGAAAGGAGACTACTGCATCTTGCAACTGCATGTTTGCAGATCAATGGGAAGGGAAACTAAAAATATGGATGGCAAGATGGGTAAGGCAATGATCCTGAGAAACATCAGCAGGTTTTTCTCAGGATCATTCCCTTACTGATGCTGTCTAGCTACCTCCCCAACCCTTCCTTTGTATCCCTTTGTTTTGTTTGGTTTTGTTAGAGATGAGTATTGCATTGGTAGTTAATTTTTACCAATTAACAAGCAGTTAATTGGTAGGATTTTCACCCTGACTAACTATATATGCTGATACATGTGAAGCAAGCAACTACACTGAAGATAGCAATGTGTGGAATTCCTGTCGTCCTGGTCTTCTATATACGTACTGCTTGTCATGACATACCAGTTATTGCCATACTTTCTGTCAAGTACATGTTTTTCCTTGAAGGATAAGACATGAAAAAAAGACACAAAAGAAGTCACAGGACTGTATTGCCATAATACTATATATGATTAGATTCCCAAGTTTCTGTGTAAAAATATGTAATTGTTTATTCATGCTTTTTAATTATTTTTTTAATTTTTTCTCCATATTCTACAGGGACTTAAAGTTTAACATATCAATACTTGAAGGAAAATATCTGTTCCAAGTTATGCCTAAGATGTTTGATAGTGAGGTCAAATCCAACTAGTATATGTTGTACGGTAATAACAATAAGCTTCTCTTCTGGAGGGTTAACAACCTAAGTTTGAAGACAAAAAAATTAAAGAAATAGAAGGGTTTCAAAGACAGCCAACATTTTTGCCCTGGCCTTTCAAGGTCAATGAGTACTCAGAACATAAGAGAACCTGTTCTGTAACATCCTGTAACTCAGTGATGTCCCAAATTTTCTAATCAAGGAGATTATGGGGCCACAGAGGAAAGTGATCAGTGATGTAGAATGTGCCTAAGGAGAGTCACATGGAGAGAAAACATTCTCTTAGGCTTTCACAGAGAGCAAATTGTTGAAGCAATGGCCGTGATGCATCCACATGGCTGACACTGACAAAGGATCTGCAAACTGTACAGGGTTACAGGATACATCCTGAGGGGACTTGACTGACTTTATCAGATACAAAAGTTCCATTTCTTATTATATAGGTCTTGCTTTATCTTGGTCCTAACCATCCAGTAGAAAAGTATAAAAATGAGGTTTAAAAAGTAAAGCCATATTAATATGCTGAATTGTGAAAAGCTCAAGTCAACAACTTCTGACATTGCCAGTCCTACAGATAATCCACTATTATCATGGACTACTGGACTATATTGGATTATTTTGCTGAATTCATGCACCTATAATATTTAAGTGGCAATGGAATACCCATCTCTAACAAAACTAAGCAAAACAAAGGTTACAAATGAAGGACTGTTTTGTATCTTTATATGCAAAATCATTAGGACAGATATACAACTATTTTCCCTTAATTCAATGGGAATAAAGATTTGTATTAATAGTATGTATTTGGACAGGATATCATGTCTGCATCTTGTACTATGAATAAACACCAAGAAGCTAACAATATACAATGTACTAATTATTGAAACTGTCTCATTGCTATTTGCTTCTCAATAAAATTTTAAGAAATTGGAACTTTCTTGCAGATATTCACCCTCTAGTCCTATTCTGGGATGTTGAGCTAAGAAAATAGAATATAATCAAATAACTTTATTAATCTGTTCATTTACAATGTTATAACCTCTTTGCAAGAGGGCTTGGGATGTAGCACAGTAGCACAGTGCCTGCTTGCTAAGCAGAAGGTCTTTAGTTTGATATATATATATATATATATATATATATATATATATATATATATATATATATGCTATTAAATACTAGTTGATATATAATTTCACATCATTATTTCATCTCATTTAGAACACACTAATATGAATAGTTTTTATAGCTGATGAAAGCAGATCATAAAATTAATGTGAAGTGAGTTACCGATAGCAAAGAGAATAAATCTGTAAAAGACAAATGTACAAAGATTTGGAAGAAATAAGAAATTAAATATAGCCTATATTTGTCTCAGACTCTTAGACATTTTTCTTTAATATTTCATACCATAATTTGATCACAGTAAATATGACAACTTCGCTACAGTGTTAATGTTACTGTTCTGTGCACATAAAGTAGTTGAGATGGCATATTTTGGTTGTATTTTTCTACATACAATGCCAAGATTAATAACTTTTCCAAAAATAGGATATGTTCATAGTTTCCTGTTCTTCATTGATATTTCCTGATATAGGCGTTCTTTTTCCTGTGTATACTCTTGTTTCTCTAGGACTCAGGATGCCTGGAGAAGTGGATTATTATCTTGTGCAAGAATTAGCTTGTTCTACTCAATGAAGAAAAAATGAGACAAGTGAACCATGTGCTGGAATGAATAATGAATATGTGGGTGATTCTTTCTCTGTCTGACCCTCACTAGTCCTTCAGCCAACTAGAGAAGTATGCAAAGCTCTTTTCAAAAATATTTATTTTTGTTGCTATATGTTTACAATGCACAAAAATTCTATTCATCTCAGGGAAGCTGGCATGTGTGTGTTGCACTGTACTTTGCTCTGTCTTTTGTGATTACTTAACTTTTTCTTAACCCATTTCCAGATCAGGTACAGCATTGAATATAATTTTATGTAGTAAGATTCAGCATCTGTGAAGCTGTGCAGCCCTTTGTCTCTAACAGAAGTTTGTCCAGACCATGAATATGGGCTTCTTATGGAATTTTAAACTTTCTAGATTTTATGGTAAAGGTAAAATGAAATAAATGCAAGTAATTTAAATAATGTATTTAACTTAACCCAATGCATTTAGAATATCATTTCACCATGTACTGGAGTGAAAATTATTCATGAAATGCTTCAGCTTTTACAGCAAGTTTTCAGTTCAGGTTTGTCCCGTCCAGTGCTGGAAGTCAACACGGGTCGCCTGGGGAAGGAGTGGGGATGGAGAAGGGACAAGGGACAGGAGACGTGAGAAATGGAGACAAAACAGGATTCTGATCAAGTCTCATTTATTCAAAGGAAACTCTGGGTATATATAGTGGAAGCATAGGGAAATGACGGCAATGGGTAAAAGGTGCGAGTAACTAGGCAACCGGGCTACGACAGGAAGTCCCACCTCCGGGGCATAGCAGGAGACTTATGGGAAATAGGCGGGGTAAGAAGAATTAGGTACAGAGATCTGTCTGCTTATCTCTCACAGTGTGACATGTTTTTTAACTCAGCAGAGGAATGGAAACTTACGAACATGGCTGAGACTATTATAGAGTAGGTGCGAGTCGCAGGTTTCCCACACAGGTTCATCTCGCACTTGCAGTGTATTCCCAGTGCAGAGCAGTGGTGGTGGCTCGGGTCAGCTTTATCAGGCAGTTGGTCTTTTTTGTTGTTGTTGTTGTTTTTTGTCTTTTTTTGAGACAGGGTCTCACTATGCAGTTCAGGCTGGCCTTAAGCTCACTTTGTAGCTCAGGCTGGTTTCGAACTCACAACAATTCTCCTGTCTCAGCCTCCCGAGTGCTGGGATTACAGGCCTGTGCCATCACGCCCGGCCAGGCAGTTGGTCTTAGGTACAGAGATTTGCCTGCTCATCTCTCACAGTGTGACATGTTTTTTTCTTCTCTTTAATCCTTTTAAATTCTTTATTGTGAGCAGAATGACTCTGATGATGATTCTCACACGCTGGATGTGAGAAGCAGACAGCTGGGAGGAGCCCTTGGGGAGCCACCAGGACTGTTTGTTCATGTAAGACACACATCAATATGTCTCTAACTTTTATCAAATTTGATGCCAGCCAGTGGCAGTCCTCATCGCAGTGGCCCTGATTTCTGTGGCTTTGGACCTGTTACTTCCTCTCTCAGAACTTCACCTTCTTAACTTTCACATTTGAACCCATTTATTAGAACCTGAATACCGTCTACGGTGGTGCTCATCTTCTAATCAGATTTCCAATAAATATTTATTTGTGTGTGCATGAGGCTTATGGCATAGAAACTGAAATGTTAAATTTTCTTAAGTTCAGGATTTCAGGAAGACCTTCTAGTGAGACCAGTAAGACTTACATTGGAGTCATTTAATGGCAGCCTCCAGGCTAGTGTGATTGTTGGTATTTGCCGGGGAGATTATGATAAAGTGATATAAGTGACAGGGCCTTGGGAGACTAAATTAGTTTTTGACATGATATCTAAGTGCAAAGTACTATTACATCATTGGAGTTATGCTTTCCTAGATGTGTAATGTTAATTGACATTAATGCGGGTGGCGCAGATACCAAAGGGGAAGAGATCTATAAGTATATTTTAAAAATGATTTTCAATAACCACCTGATGTGATTTACTTTCTGGGGCATATGTATACTTTGTATAAATTGAATGCCTATCTTTTATATTGGTATTGACAATATATTTTCCAGTCAGTATTAGAGTTTTCTTCTTAGTACTATTCACTTGAATGATTATCTTAAATGTAAATTTAATATTAGGATTTTATCTTGCTGAGTTTATCAGATCCAGAAATCTGATCTATTGTCTGAAATAAAGCATTGTTATCTAGTTGTCTGAAGTGCCTTCCACTAAAATTTTATTGTACTTGTTGTTTGATCTTTTTAAGAAATTAGTTCTTTGAGATACATTCAGATGGAAGATATTCCTATTGTTACAATAAAATTATTAATAGGCACATTATAAGGAAATTAAAATCTTACCTTTTCATATCAGTGATGAGAAAATATAAAAGTAGCCTCTAATTATCTGTAATTGCATGAGGCTTCCTTTCATTTACATTAACTCTCCTTCTGTTTATTTCCACCTAGCACAATTATTCTTTTTGTTGTTTCTTTCTATATTACTACATGAATGATAACAGTGTTTACAATGTTTCTTCAACGTCTAAATGGCACCAATAATAAATTGCAGTGATACATTTTTATTAGGTATAACATGCACATAGGAGCAAGGTACTGTAGTGATATGTAAAAGTGATTTAATATAATTAAATGAACATACTTTGAACATGTGTTTCCTTTCACACTATCTAAGAATCATGAATAGAATTTTATGTAGTAAGATCAATAAATACCCAACTTCACCGTGTTCCCTATCAGCACCTGTACTTATATTTCCTTTTATATAATATCCAAACTATTTATTCATTTATTTATTTATTTATTTATTTATTTATTTATTTATTTATTTATTTATTTATTTATTTTGGCAGAACCAGCAATTGAACTCAGGCCCTTGTGCTTGCCAGGGAAGTGCTTATTTTACTGAGGCATCTCCCTGGCCCCTAAAAATAATCTTTTTTTGGGGGGGTGGCAAAAGGAGGGATTGAATTCAGGCCCTTGCGCTTGCCAGGCAAGTGCTTATTCTATTGAGCCATTTCCCCATCCAATCTTTTATAGCAAGATATTAAATATTAAGAAAATCTAACTCCCATTACTCCAAAACTGTTTCTAGATGTTATTTAAGATTTTTGGTTTGGTGATTCCCTAGTAGAATAATGGACTCAAAGCCACCTTCTTAGAGCTATTTTTTTCCCTGGGGAAGTTGTAGATTTCCATGGACTATATTCCTCTGCCTTTTATCCATCTTTGTGATTTAAGGTAAAGCTTTGAAAGATGATTCCCTTGGATAGTGGAATCTGGGATCTCACAGAATCCTATAGGGCTGATCCTATGGTCATATATGTCAACTACTTGTTTCACATATTAAAGAAGATTAATTTTATGAGTATATATATATATATATATATATATATATATATATATATATATATATTTACTTTTTCCCATTCCAAAATTTCAGATGTCTCTGTGGTTTATCAAATTAACTGGGGCTTATCAAAATTTCATGCAAAGCTTCTGAAGAGTCCCATTCATCTCTTTCTAATTCTCAGACCTATTTCTGCAGATAATGCATATCTATCAAGATAGGCTGTCTTCTCAGAAGATCAGGTCAATTGTCCATTAGGAGATGGAAGGATTGTGAACTGTGGTGCATTATAGGACACTAGTCAGTTGTTAGAAAGGAAGAGATTCTATCACTTGTAACAAAATCTATAGGATTTAAGGTCAGTATTAATGCTAACAGAGGTAAGCCAAACTCCGAAGACAAGAGCTGCATGTTCCTACTTAGATGTGGAACCTAAAAGCACTGAATCATAAAAGCAAAATACAGAAGCAGTTAGCAGAGAGTGAAAGGTTGGTGGCATGAGGTGTTGGTAATTAAGGGTTACAAAGAACTACTTGAATAAGAGGAGCAAACTTGATTTTTTTTTTTTGTACGTGTGATAAAACTGCAGCATGAGACTTATAGTCAATAATACAGTGCTGTGCATTGAAATCCCACTGAGAGTAAATTTTGTTTTTTTCTTTTGTTTGTTTGGTTTCTTTTAAGACAGGGTTTTGCTATGCAGTTTGGCTGACCTTGAATTCACTTTGTTGTCCAGGATAGTTTCAAACTAACAGTAATCCAGCAATCTTCAGCCTCCTAAGTGCTGGAATTGCAGGCATGGATCACCATGTCTGGCTGTAAATTTCAAATGTTATGTTACAAATGTATTCAATAGTTTGTATAATAAACATATTAATTCACTTGATTTAATCATTCCACATTGAATTAATAAAAATGATTCAAATGTGACATACAGATTTCAAACTAAATTTTCACTCATATATTGACTAAGTACAGTTTTAGTAAATTTGTAGATTTGTGACACCATTACTATAATCCAATTTTAAAATGAAATGACATTCAGTAATAAAAAGAAAGATATGCTGAATACATGTGGCAACATGGGTGAACCTCAGTACAGACAGGATTAGGTAAAAGAACTTAGTGTAAAACATGACAGACTGTGAGATTCTACTTATATAATGTGTCTAGAGAAGGCTAACTTTGTAGACAGAAAATAGATGAGTAGTTTCTTGAGGTTGGGTGAGAGAACACATTAAGCATAAAGAAGCATAAGAGAGCTTTTGAAGAAAGGATAATGTTTTAAAATTGGGTTATAGTAATGGTGTCAAATGTCATTTCACTCCGTGGCTGTGCCACATGTTGTTTATTTAGTCATCAGTCAGTAGATGTTTGAATTGGTTCCGCTTTCTGACACTACATGGATAATGCTGCTGTGAATGTTGATGTACAGATCCACGCTTTTTGAGGAATCTCCATCCTGACTTTCATAATGGTTATGCCAGCCTACACTCCTAACAAGAATGGAGGAGTTTCTTTTTCCCCACAGTCTCTCTGGCATTTGTTACTAGTTGTCTTCTTAATAATAGCTATTCTTTCTGTCATCAGATGGTATCTTAGCATTGCTTTAATTTGCATTTCTTGAATGATTAATGATATTGAACATATTTTCATATATTTATTTGCCATTTGTATTTCTTCCTTTGTGAAGTATATATTCATCTCAGATGCCCATTTTTGGACTGAGTCTTTGAAGTTTTGGGGCCTGAAGTTTTTAAATTCTTTATATGTTATAAATAAGAGTCCTTTGTCTGAAGGACAGCCTGCTATGTTTTTTTCCCAATTCATGGGTCTTCCTATTACACTGTTGGTGATTTCGTTTGACAGGCAGAAACTTTTCAAAAAGATGAGATATCAATTGTTGATTCTTTGATATTAATAGTAATTAAGAGGGGCTACACAGTTTAACAAAAGAGCACTCATGTATTTTTGGACAAGGAAGCATTGTTAGAAAAAATGCATAGTCTTGTTTTCACACCACTTTTCTTCTGGAAATCCAAACTGTTTATCAGATAGGTAGTGTCTGTTTGAATCAAGTAGAATTCAATCTGTCTGTAGTTTGTCTCCAAGGTAACATAGACTTCAGACTCAATCTCTCACTCTGGGTTGGCAGAACTCATCCAGGTCCAGAATGCTCAGCTGTACACATGTGTGCAATGCTGTGTGTCAGGAAAACACAGGGCTCACAGGACATGTTTGTTTCAGAGTAAACCCGAGATGGACCACTCTGTGTCTAGAGACAAAACTGGCTAATCTTGTACAAGTTTTAGGTCTTTTATAGTGTTGTGAGCATAAAATATTGTGGGTTTGCAACAGAAGGGAAAAATCACAATGAGTCTTTGGGGAGGGGCTCAGTAGAAAGGAGCTGTGGCTATTAGCCTGGAACCAGGCTTGACAATGTACAAGGAGTTATGTGTTGTTTGTCATGAGCAAGGCTGAATAATGATTGGGAATTATAGGGTGTGGCTGTGCTTATTGAAACTTATTGTCCCATCATGATAGATGTGCAACTGGTATAAAGGCTAAGAAAGGGAAGGCATTTAAAGTATTTTCTGCTCAGACTAGAATAGTGGTGGTCAGAATCCATCACTCTGGTCCTGTCACAAGGGCAGTTGGCATTTTTTTCTGGGAACCCCTGGGTGCAGACTTTTTGTTTCTCCTGGTAGTATCCTCTATGATCAAGACAGTATTTTGCTAGGAAGATGTGCACTCAAATCCTTGCAGTCTTGGACTGACCATTGCTTCTCCTGGAAATGAATAGTCATTGCAGATATTGTGAGCAGGCCTCATTGCAGTAATGCTGTCAAGTCATTTGAGGACTCTTTTGTCAGTATGAAACTTTTAGGATCTCTCCAGGGTTAGAAAGGAGTTGTGATCTTGAAACAAGAATGGGGTCCATCATCCTTCTGATATTAACCTTTCAGCATTGTAAAGTTTATGCTTTGTATCATTCAAAGTAAATCATTCACTGCATCTCAATTTGACTTTTTTAAATCATGTTTTTCATCAGTCTATGTCATAGAACTAGGAATAATGTTGTAAAGTATATCTTTGTAAGAAAATTAGCTTGCACAAAGTTTTTTTTTTCCATTTATTTTTATTTTATTGAAATACAAATGTCAATCAGACAGTTTCAAAACACCATAACCATACAGAGTCGATGAAATAATACATTGCAAACTGTTTTCATAACGTTTTGGTATTGTACAAGGTGCTTACATGATATTATATTTGCAGGTTTTTATATAGCTGAATTATATCAAAGATTCAATAATTATTTACCTAGTGGATGACCATAGCACTAAAAGCCAACATAATATCCTGTCCCACCACCAATAGTGCAGATCTTGCCTCTCATAGAATTATGTAGAAGCACAGCGTTATCTATCCTAACTGTACTGTCTATACACACACAGGATGATTTTTTCTTTCTACAACCCTTCCTTTGTCTACACCTGTCAAAAGTGGGCACTCCGTTGACATTCAACTACGTTAGGTGCTTGAACTCGGTACTATATATAGTGTTTACCATAGTTTAATAGATAATTCTCTATAACAATTCCTTAGGCCCCTAAAATGAATTAAGGCATTTTTTTACTATTAGTTAACTTTTCTGGGTCCCTCATATTCAACAATGGAAGAGTTAAGTGACAATTCCTTTAACCTCAAAGCAGTTACTGGTCTGGATGAAATATATTTTCAATGATCACAATGTGCAGACCCAGGCATTCCAAATGCTGTCAATAACTTGTGGGGAGAGATGAAACCCACAGGGTTCTACCACTGAGCTCCATCCTCAGCATCCATTTAAAATATTTTAGATGGGATCTTATTAAATTGTCCAGATTGGCCTTGGCATTGTGATTCTCCAGTCACAGCCTCCAAGTAGCTGGAATTATAGGCGTCACTCAGAGGTCTGATCATGGTAGACTTTTGATTGGATTGGCTGTCAAAAAACAAACTTAATCAGTTTTCTTTTGTTGGTTACTTTCATTGTTTTCATGATATTGTCTCTGTACACAATGTCACAGTGAACAGTTTGTGGATAAAATATGGCACATTCCCGATCACGTCCCCAGGAGAGCTAGCTAGATCTGGAGTAGCTGGCCAAATATTGCCCTTTGGAATGGCTTGTCTCCTTTATAATCCCTTTACAAGCACATAAAATATTCTGAAGTTTGCCCATATTGGAAATTATTTAAACAAAATAGAACAAAATAAATAACTGTTAGTTTTATAGACAGTGGTGTCTAGACTTTTTTTTTTTTTTTGTGGAACTGTGAATTGAACTCAGGCCCTTGTGCTTGCCAGGGAAGCACTTATTCCACTGATACATCTCCCCAGCCCTGTGTCTAGACTTTCAGTGTGAACTGCAGTGTGTTCAGGCTGAGGTCCTGATCTTGTCAGGACACTGGTGAACCATTGCTCTTGTAGGTTAGTGTTTGATGTGTAATTGAGGTGTAGATCTTAATCCCACCCTGCTTCTCATACACTGCTATCTGGTTTTCTTCTAATCCTTGTTACATTTCTGTACCTGCTCTTTGGAACTTGAGGAACATGGAGAAATATGGTTCTTAGCTTATGTTCTTAGTAGGTTCTTCTTGCCTTTAGATCCTACCCATATATCACTTTAGAGTGTTTTCCAAGATACATTTCACTTCAGGTGGAGACTGTAATTCCATCTGCTCTCTTGGATTTTCCGTAGATATTATCTTTTTCCAGGCCCAAGAAGTTCATCACCCTAGTTTTCAGATAGGGGCTTCTGTGGAGTCCTAGGCACCTTGTGGATCCCCTTGGATCATGAGACAGAGCAGAGAAGGTCAGCATTCCCCTTAAAGAGCTCAGCACTTTCTCTGGCATGGGGTATCACTTATAATTTCAATTTTTAAAAGATTTAAAAAACACTTCCCTATTTATAATTGCTTATTTTTATTTATTAGTACATCTTTGTAATATATAATACTTCTATTCCTCTCAGGGAGCTGGTACATGCATATAGCTCATCTTAATTACTTTTCCAAAACCATTCTTCCCTTCCCTCCCTCTCCTTCCACCTCCTGGTCCCCTCCCTTTTACAAAATCTCAATCTCCCTGTTTCCTATTATCTAACTTTCATCTTGCTCTTTCTTTCTTTTTTTTTTTTTTTTTCAAGGTGAAGAAAAGATAGATTTATTTAGCTCATGGTTACTGGAGGTTTCAGTCCATATTAAGCTGGCTCCAAGGCAGAAGGGTACAGGGCAGAGAGCAGAAGTTCATGGCGGCCAAACAGCAATAACAACAAAGAGCAATCACTGCAGAAAGTCTTCTCGCTGTCTCTTATACTACACTCAGGCTCTCTGCCCCAGGGTGGGATGTAGTACTCACACCCATAATCCCAGCTGTATTAAGACCCATAATTCTTGCTTTGGATCATACATAATCCTAGCGGATCATGTGTTAATCACAAGCTCTAGAAGACCCCACCCCATGACTACATGAGGCTTTGGGGGGACAACTAGACACAAACCATAACATTCCATCCCTGGACCCCCAAAGGTCATTCACATCCATTTGTACAAGAGATATTTTTAGTCCATTTTAAAGAGTTGCCAAAGTCACAGCAGTTTCATCATGACTGAAAACTCAAGTCCCAAGTCTATTCCAAGATCTAAGGCAAACTCTTAACTGTGACCTCTTGTACAAAAGAACAGTAAAACTTATCCAACATTCAAAGGCACAAGATAAACATTACCAACCAAAAAATTGCAAACAACAGGGGAATACAAAACACTGGGACCAACACAAGTCCAAAATCCAGCTTGCATCTTGCTCTTTCTTTATATTTTCGGTTTCTCATAAAAGAGAAGCGGTGTGATATTTGAACTTGTGTTTGACTTACTAAACTTAACACTAAGATAGCAAGGTTTCCTGTAAGCCATTCAAGTTTCTATTTCCGTTGTGTGTAAGCACCACACTTACTTTATCCATTCACTTGCTGATGGAGGCTGCTTCTAAGATTTAGCTGCTGTAAAATATGCTCCTATAAGCATGGGTGTGTGTTTCACTGTAACACGTTGTCTTTAACTCCTTTAGGAAGACTACTTGCTGAGATTTGGGAAGGGCTTTGGGGGCCGCCTGGCCAAGCCTCAGCCTATGCACCCCTCACTTTTGCTCCTCTTAGATTTGTGTAACACTGAGGAAGCAGAGCGCTTGCCCACTCTTCTGGTTCACAGCTTAGGGGTGAGTTGGGTTCATTTTCTTAGTTGGACATCACAGTTGGCTCACATACTGCTTTTATTAAAATATTTATTAGTCCATAAAAGCAAGAACTAGGAGATTTAAACAATTTACCTTGAAAAGTCAAAGGTCCTGGCAACCCAGGCCCTGCATTCTCCTGATGCAATAAGACTGGTCCTTCTCAGGGGTCCTTCCTGTGTGGACAGCACCCACCACTGTGCTGCAGGCCACTGCCCCTAAAGTGCTGCTGAGAGCCAGTGACCTCTGATCATCACTGTATCCATGCTCCTTTACAAAGAGTTCTGGGTAAGAGAAATGGTTGTTTTGCACAAATTTGTGAAATTTTGAAGAACAAATGGTAGACTGAGAAGGTCTATTTGGTGACACTACACTGACCAGTGCAGATCTCAGGGGTCCAGTCAAACATCGTCACCTGCATTTCACCATTTAGCGGTGGTATCTAAGTGCTGCAATGCAACAGACCACAGAGCTGTGATGCACAGTGGTGGCCACTTAGCCCCAGTGCCCACTGCTATGGAGTTCACATCCTTCTGGGGTTTCCAAGCACCTCAAATTCATCCTTACTGCACATCACAGATCTACATGGTTGTATGAACTCAGATGAAGATAATAAAAGAGGGACTCATTGTCTTTTAGTGATCAAAACAGTGTGACACTGAAGCCTATTGTTGCTTTCTCCTCTTGCAGAAGTGGACAAGAGTAGGGACATTTGCTTTTCTGATGCTCCTGAATTTCTTCTTGGAAAGTCTTTTATTCCTTTACATTGGATTTGTAGGCATTTATAAGGGACAGTGGGCAGGGAAGCAGGCAAGGACTCAAAACATTTGTGATGGTCACTCCAGTCTTCTTGGGGAAATGACTGCGCATTCTCGTAACTATGGTGTACACAGCACTTCAACAGTAGTAGTAGGATTTTGTGTAAGGATTTTGTGCTGAATTTTGTGTAAGATCTGCAAAGCTGTTTTAAACTTCTGTTTTGAATAATGTACTGATCCCCTTGCAAGTCTATTATGAAATACTATCTTTTCAGTTCAAGTGTATCCTAGCTCTAAATTTCAATTTTGGCACATTATGGATGAAAAGTCTTTTGAGGTTTATAAAGTGTACATTTATATCATTGTCTCACTGGGGGAAATTGATTTATTTTATGGGCTTAACTACCCTTGCAATAAATACACTGAGAATGTTGTAACTCAAGTTGAATACATTAATTTTTAGGATTTCATATTCTTAAATTTATAGCAATGCATCTGACCTTAGTCATCTGGTTCCAACCCTCAACTGGACTTAGAAATTATTTCATTTAATGCAATAACTAGCATATAACTTTCATTTCCCACGACAATTCTGAAACATTGTGCTGGCTGTTTAAAATATCGAATGGAAAAGTATTCTGAGGTTCTTTCCAGGTCTTAAAGCAAAGGTTACTGTAGCTCTTTAGCAATGTCTGTCCATTACATGTAAATTAAGAATTCTTTAGTATATTCTGGGCTATAAAATTTCTTTGGCTAACTGTGATGTTGAATCTTGATTATCACCTTGATTGGATTGAGGAACTTAGTAAAGGTTACTTCTGGCCAGGTCTGTGAATATTTTCCAAAAGAGGTCTGGGTCTGTAACAGCAAGCTGAAAGGGAGGGCTGTGCACAGTATGCTGGCACCAGTCAGTAGGGTGAACCCTTGATGGAACAAAAGTACAAAAAAGAGGCTCCTCCTCTCTCTGCACCCTGGCTGCCAGGAGCTGAACTGCTTTCCTCCCCAGCTCCCTCACCATGTGTGGATTCTGCTTCACCATGGGCACCAGTGGTGTCAGCCAGCCACAGCCCCAAGCCCCTGAAGCTGTGAGCCACAGAAAACCTGTTTCCACTAAATCATTCTTGGTGGTTTTGTCACAGTCCTGCCAAATTCATCAGTGAGCTATCACTTTCAGTCTTTGGCAATCAAAATCATAATACAATTATTCTTTCAAATGACCATTTTTTAAAATTCAGTCCTATTCTGTAGGAGCCCCCTCCAGGTTCTTCTCTCAGTCCAAGAAGTCAATATTTGTACTTCCAAAGATACATTATCAGAATCCCACCAAGTTAATTCCAATCTGTTCTCCCAGTGCAACCCACAGCAAAAGTAAAGACACTAAAACATATTAATAATTTTTGGGGAGCCAAGGGGCCCTAAGTTTATCCACAAAGATGGCTTTCTGGAACAAAGAGGCTGATGCAAAAGTTCAAAAAGGGCTGTACCTGGTTGTATTCAGTGGAAGAGGAGTGGCTTGAAGAGGAATGACTGAGAATTGTGAAAGTAGGTGAATACTGTGAGCTGAGTAGGTAGGTGGCCTACATTTACCTCTGCCATATGCAGAGAGGGTAGGCAGAGGAAGTAATTTCCATTATGCTACTGAGATTGTATCTAGTGTTTCAGGATCTGGTGCTTCTGCTCTGATGTAATCTTTCAAGCCCCAGGAAGTCATATCTTCTATCTTGAGGCTCAATCCCAGCTGGCAGCATGGAGCACTGGCCCTTCCATCCTCTCTCTACCCAGCTCAAATTAAAGAGCAGCAAGTGTAGATTATCAAGGAAACATGCATGCCACCTTCAAAGACTATCACCAGCCCCTCAGCTAGACCAAAATACATTGCTTAAGGCCAATTAAAAGGATAAAGAGAAGTCCTGGCCAGCTCTGCAAATGTCAATACAAGGAAAAAGGGTCAGGCTCAGCCAAAATGGAAACAATTGCTCTTCTTTCAAGGAGACCTGTTCAGGTGGTCCTCTACACCATTCTTCGGGGGCTTTACTCCAGTACTGAAGAATAGAAAATAGCTCCTGCAAAGAGAAGTGGAGACAATAAGGTTTGTACTGGCTTTTCACATGAGCTCTGAATGTGGGTACTTTTCTTTACCAAACTTAAGCCAGATGTTGGACTGTCTGTGACACTGTGCACCATCCAAGTTCTGGGCCCTGTGGCCATAGGCTCCATATGTGTCTTGCAGTGAAGACCCGGCAGAGTGTCAGTACATTGAGGGTACTTCAGAGTTTATAATTTTGTGAATTGAACTGATAGGGTGAGAAACAAGGACACTGAATGAGCCACTCTGTTCTCTTCATTCAAATGTGAGCACGGCATTGCTCTGGTGATTATCCATGTTTGAGCTTATGAGGTCACAATGGCTGATGTGGCAGAGCATGAATTCTGACACCAGTGAGAGATGGAATGGGAAGCACCTTGAGTCAGAGGTATCTAATGCAGTGGGAAGCACTGGAAGTTAGGGATGTCTGACCCTTCAAATACTAGAAGCCTGAGTTGTGTTAAGGCTCTTCAACAGCTTCTCTTCCTTCTGCCTGTTCCTGCTGCCCTTCTGTCTATCCCTGCGACTGTCCCGTGTTCATCTGTAAACTAGATACTTACTACAAAGTGCGTACTTGGCAATTCTTTCCTTATTATGCACAAGAACCTAGATGATTTTGGGCCCATTCAACTATAGTAGATCCAGCCTCTGACATCTTTAGTAGAAGCAAAATAGGGGCTGTCAGTGTTCCTGAATGAGACACAGCATTGGTTCTTCTGAAAGCCAATGCAAGATTTTGGTTGTAAGTTTGTATTAAAAGACAGGTCTGTGTTCCCTCAGACAGGTCTCAAAGGCAGTGATGGGGCCTTAGAGACTTTCACAGTATGCTCAGGACAGTGCACAGCAGAAAGTCACTGATCAGGAAAAGGTCACTGGATGCATTTTCACACAGTGATGAGAAACAAGGATCCACCGTGAAAGAAAGAATCATCTCTTTGGGGACAAGAGGTGTGTAACAAGTGTCTGCCATGGTGAATTTTTAAAATTTTATTGAAAAATAAATAGCAATGAGACAATTCCAAAACCAATTAATAGGACAGTTTCAATAATTGATATATTGCATATTGTTGTCTTAGTGGTTATTCATTGTAAAAGATGCAAACATGATATCCTATCCACAAACACTATTAGAACAAATCTTTCTATTCATTGAATTAAGAGAAAGTAGTGGTATGTCTATCCTAACTATTTTGAATATACAGATACAAAATGATTGTTCATTTGTATCACGTTTTTTTGTTTAGTTTTGTCAGTCAAATATTATAGGTGTGTGAATTCAGCAAAATATTCCACTATAGTCCAGTAGCCCGTAACAGTAGTGGGTTTTCTGTAAAACTGGCAATGGCAGAAGCTGTTGACTTGAGCCTTTTATAGCTCAGCATATTAATATAGCTTTGCTTTTTAATATTTCATTTTTATACTTTTCTGCTGGATGGTTAGGACCAAGATAAAGCAGAAAAGACCTATATAATAAGAAATGGAACTTTTGTATCTGATAAGGTCAGTCAAGTCCCCTCAGGATTTATCCTGAAACTCTGTACTGCACTATGTAGATCTTTTGTCAGTGTCAGCCATATGGGTGAGTTACAGCCATTGCTTGACCAAGCTGCTCTCTGTGAAAGCCTAAGAGAATGTTTTCTCTCCATATGATTCTCCTTAAGCACACTCTACATCATCATTGATCACTTTTCTCTGTGGCCCCATAATCTACTTGATCAGAAAATTTGGGACATCATTGAGTTACAGGATGTTACAGTACAGGTTCTCCTATGTCTACTGACTATGAAAGTGTAGGTCCAAAATGTTGGCTGTCCTTGCAGCCCTTCTTTTTCTCTAATTTTTGGTCTGCAAACTTAGGTTGTTAACCATACAGAAGAGGAGCTTATTGCTACTACCCTACAACATAGGCAGTTGAGCCTAACCTCACTATCTGTCTGAATATCAAACATTTTAGGCATAACATGGAGCAGATATTTTATGTCAAATATTTATATGTTAACCTTTAAGTCCCTACAGAATATGAAGAGAAAAAAATTAAAAAATGATAAAAGAATAGGAATAAACAATTAAATATTTGTACACAAAAGTTTAGAAATCTACCATATAGAACATTGTAGCAGGACAGCCCTGTGACATTTTTTTTTTTCTTGTCTCTTGTTTTCACTTATTTCCATGGTGAATTTTTGAGGTACAGTTCTAAAGCTTGGAAACATGCCATTTCATTCCTCTTTTTGCCAGTGTTTTGAGCCCGGTTATGAAGGGTGTTTTCCCAGTAGAAACCACTTTTGTTCAGCTAATTGGATTAAAACAAAAGCAGGACCCATACCCTGTGACAACTGCTTTATCAACAAGAAGTTCAGTTGTAATTGTAAGCTCCTTGGGTCATAGGGAAATGAATGGCGGGAAAAATGCTAACAAAACTCCTGAAAGATTTTGTATCTTTTCCTTCTTATTTATTTTTGTATTTAGTACTGGGTCTATAGGGTCCCACTACACAGATTGGATTCAGTGATTCTCCTGTTTTCATCCTCCTAAACTCTGGGATTACAGGCCCGTGCCACCACACCCAGTCTCAATTGCCTTCTCAGCATGTCCCCCTGGGGTAGGGCCAACACAGCACGCCGGGAATCAAACCCTGGTCCCAGAGTCTGACTAAGCAGGCACTTTAATCAGCTGAGCTATCTGGCTGGCCCTTCTGCCTTTAAAAAGCAACAATGAAAAAAATGAGGTGGTGCCTCAGTTCATGAACTTAATTTTTTCCATGTTTCTCACCATAAGCAGAATTATACTATAACCAAATCAAAGTTTCTCATAGGTTCAAAATTGAATCTAACCATTGTATTTGATTTAGTTCACACGCAGTTCAGTTTGTGTTCAGAATTGAGGAGAAAATGATGTTCTTGATCAAGAGTCCACTGCATATACCTCAGATGGAGGAACCAAAATCTTTCATTTTTCAGAGTGACTTTGCCAGACATTTAGTGACTCAATTATACCTTTAGCCTGAAGTAGTTAAGAATCAGACCTTGCTGTGCTGTCTTTATCCCACCCTGCCCCCACCCCATAGTATTTAGCAAAATCCCATTTTGCAGCTGTGTAATATGGAATGTTAGAAAATTAATTTGTTTTGAATTCCATTAAAAATGCACTTTTTCATGCATATTGTTCCTTGCATCTTTTGTAAAGTCTATAATTTAAACTCACATGGTGGTAAAGTCTGGTAACTCTTTGCCCTTATTAATTCTTCATCCTACACATTTTATCAGGAAGACTCTGACTCCAGGCCACTGAGGTGGTCATTAATGAGAATATTTGTCACCTAAAAGCAGGATGTGGGCTTGGAATTTTAATTAAAACTGTGCCTCAGTAATGAAATGAAATATACCTTTTTACTTTATTTTTCAATGTGTTTGGTACAAGTTCTTATTACACAGATCAGACTTGTAGTGATCCTTCCTGTTTTTCAGCTCCCCAAACCCTGGGATTACAGGCATGTGCCACCATATCCAGTCTCAATCACCTTCTCAGTGTGCTCTGGGAGCAGGCCTGGCACACCATGAAGGAGATCAAGCTCTGGGTGCTGCGCTCTGCCTAAGCAGGCACTTTAGTTCAGTGAGCTATCTGAGTAGCCTTAGAATGTAAAAATTTTCTGTTAAACCCACTATCATGTTATACAAATATGGTTAGTGGTAATGACAAATGCATACATAAAATATTTTTAAACTGTATTTTAATGGTATAATACCTTTCCTTATTTGATTCCAAAAGCTTACTTCTTCTTACAAACTTATAGAGGAATATTTATGTGTGTGTGTGTGTGTGTGTGTGTGTGTGTGTGTGTGTGTGTATTTTCTAAAGCATGATAGCACAACAGAGAAGTCCACAAAGAGCAAGATGTTGCTGTGGATGTTGTTCCTTTTCTCTTTTGCTTTTGCCAAAGCTGTGTTCTGTGGAAACTTTCCTGCCAACTCTCAAGAGAGATTTATGCAGATTATAAAGTCAAACATGTGGTCATTCCAGACTTTTCTTTCCAAGCAAAGAGGCCAAACCATCATTTTAGCGGGTGTTAGTAAACACTGAAGCAGTTTGTGCATGCTGGGATTCTTGCAAGCATCTGTTTGCAGCTCACAAGGCATAGGTAATCTGTAAGCTCCTCACTGCCCTGAGAAGATCGCTGAAGCCACCAGCCCAGTTTGTTTCCATTGCATCCATCTGGCTGAGTCCACTCTAGACGCAGTTCCATGAAATCTGGGGCAAACACTCATTGATTTACTTTCATCTGAAGAGCTCATGGTGAAAGTTGCCTGCAGGTGTGTTTTGAGAAGATACAAGAGGAATAATACTTATGATTGGTGGTTGGATAAACAGGTGTAAGTCATCTGAGTCTTCCCCAATAAGCTGCAAAACAACTTTCAAACATTGGATAGGAACTTTTAAAAACAGTAATAATTGTTTTTATAAACTATGAAGCCAAAGAGATGCATCCAGTGTCTAGCAAATTTTATCTGTAGCTAGGTTCTTTGAAATTGCTTAGAAGGAAGGAGGATGTATCTAGCTCTCAGAGCATGATATAAAAATCTTAATATTTAAAAGTATATCCTTGGTTGTACCATAATCAATGATGGCATGTGCAGTCCCCAGCTGTATATGATCATGATTTTTAAAATGGATCACTTTTATTAGATAAAATATAGACTCACCTATCCATAGATCCCATAAGGCTTGTGAGAACATTTTAGCCAGATGAGGCATCCTGCATGGATCATCTTCCACAGGACATCAAGGATGCTTGAGCAGAGTGCACAAGCCAGCTCCTGAGAAGGACAGTCCTTAGTGTGGAACCTGGTGATAGAGGAGTTTTGGGTTTCAAAATTATGGCAATAAACAGTGTCGACACAGGGCCAATGTATTTTTATGCCTGCTGGCCTAATCACTAAGAAGACCTCACACATGGAAAGTTCTCTCTAACTTTCTAAGCCACACATATCTCTCTTAAAGAAGAAATGGGCTACTACTTTTATTTATTTTTTATTTACTGATTTATTTATTTTTGTATTTTTGGGAAGGGTCTACAGGGTGTTCAGGGTCTCACTACTAGATTGGACTTATAGTGATTCTCTTGCTTACAGCCTCCCAAGTGCTTGGATTACAGGCACGCTCCACTATGCCCAAACTCAATTGCCATCTCAGCATGCATTAGGGGCAAGGCTGGTATTATGGCCCCAGGATAGAACCCCCGGCCCTTGCACCTGCTTACAGGCACTTTAATCCGCTGAGCTATTTGGCCAGCCTTAAATACAAACTTTTAAAAGTATTGGCACTAAGCATCATAGTAAAAAAAATAAGGAAAAGCATTTAAAACTACACAGAATTTCAAAGCAAGACAACAGGAAATCAACAATGGTTTTTGCTACATATTATTATCTTCAAAGTGGTTAGCTAGATGATCAGATATAAGCATGTAAAACTGGTCAAAAATAATCATTAGCTGTTCTTTTCAATAAATCAATAGAAATTAGTAGTGCCATCAAACTAGCTATCAGGTGTGTGTGTGTGTGTATGTATTTTTCTCCTTTCTCTAGCAGTTTCTTTCCCTTTCAGTACCTATTGTACCTTTAGGACGTTTATTTATTCTTATACTTTCTTACACAGTTACACAAGTGGGTCTGATTTGTTAGAAAATATAGATAAATGAAGAAAAGGAAATAAAATTAATCCCTCCCACTACACTGAAATAAATCACATTTTAAATTGAGTTTGTTCTTATGGTAAGGATGAAAAGTGAGCAAAATTCAGGTATTTTTGGAAATGGCTTTGGCTGTTGCCTGGCTGCAGAGAGGCCCACCATCTCCTGGGAAAGGAATGCATGGAGAAAACTGCACACACGCACACACACACACACACACTAACCATCCCCAGGCTTTAGTCAAGGTTGAGAATGAGGCCTTCTAACCACACAGACCTGTTGACAACAAGTCACTTTTGCACACACTTAGTACTTAAGAAATACCAACTAGATACAGTGCTGTGTTTTCTCTCTCCCTTGATGCAAGATCCTTCCCTGGAGGATTCCTCTCCATTTTTGGTGATGTCACTTGCCTTATGTGGTAGTAGATTATTTGACTACGCTTGCATTTGCTGCATTTTCGTAATAAACTTATATTCATCTTTACAGAGTCTTGCTGTGGCTCTTCTGTGTTTGTGCAAATGTGAACTTCAAACTACTGTGGCCAGCACCTACATGTGTGCACACATACCTGTTTCTTTTCAGATTTCCAAATGTATAATGTTGTGTAGAGATATAATAATGAACAGCAATATTTTTAAGTGGGACAGCATGACACTTGAGAGTGCTTTTTCTATGCAAATATAAGTCACGTGTAAAGTTTAGTGACTCTTTGATTTAATAAATGTAGAGTTAATAAATGTTCACTGCCAGTTTAGTAATGTTTGTAGGATATACTTTTGCCTTTGAAAACTACATGTAGCCTACTGCTTCATAGCTACATGTGAGTAATTCATTTCACTTATGAATAAATAGCATTCCATTGCAGACCACTGTGTATGCGACATGTACCACAATGAATAAATATTTATCATTTCAAATTAGCTGATTTTGCTTCCCTTTGGTTATTTACTTTAAGAAGTTTCCCTTTCTAATTTCCAGCCCATTTTTAGAGAGAGAGAGTAGTGTTTTTACTGGTATGTAAAGCACGTAGTGATAAGACCTGAAAATTGGTATTTTTTAAAAGGTTGGTAAAGAAAGATAAATTTTCTTTCTTTCCATCCACCAAAATTTGCCTACTTTTTCCTTGTCCCACCTAAATTCCTGTATAAAACAATTATAATGATATATTTACAATATAATAGTTTAAGAAAAGAAGCATAAAAATTATACTTGTCTTTCAGCAGATGTGGTTATTTACTTTAAGAAGTTTTTCTAACTTCTAGCCCATTTTTAGAAAGAGAGAGCAGTGTTTTTACTGGTATGTAAATGACTTATATTTGCATAGAAAAAGCACTCTCAAGTGTCATGCTGTCCCACTTAAAAATATTGCTGTTCATTATTATATCTGTACACAACATTATACATTTGGAAATCTGAAAAGAAACAGGTATGTGTGCACACATGTAGGTGCTGGCCACAGTAGTTTGAAGTTCACATTTGCACAAACACAGAAGAGCCACAGCAAGACTCTGTAAAGATGAATATAAGTTTATTACGAAAACACTAAAAATAGTGATGAGACCTGAAAGTCGTTTGATATTTTTAAAAAGTTAGTAACCATTTTATATATATATATATATATATATATATATATATATATATATATATATATATATATATATATAATAAATCAAGACCCATATGACAAAAAATGTAACTTTTGTATCTGATGAGGTCAGTCAAGTCTGCTCAGGATTTATCTTGTTAGGGTTAGTAACCAATATATATATATATATACATCGCAACTAGCATTGAAGGAATGGCTCAGGGGTGAAGCACCTGTCTAGTATGCATGAGCCTTGGTTTGATCTCCACCAATAATAACAATAAAAGGCAAGCCTTTTCAATTTGTGAATTTGTTTGGCATATGGATATCCTAGAGCACTGAAGGCAAAGCTCTCAGAGTTTTCATTGATATTGAACACTTGGCTAAAGCACTTGTGCCAAGGGTTCACTACTATCACCCAGTGTAATCCTGGCTGGGAGAGCACTTTGGGTGCCCAATTCATGACCTCCAACCTGAAGCCAGAGCCATTTCCCCAACAGACTGAGGCAGTGAATGCAGTGAGTGTCTGGAATCTCAGTACTTGCTGAACAGGAGCTGGAAGTCCATGGAATAGAATAATGTAGCCAGATCATGGAGTTTGAAGGTGGTCCTGAGGTGGGCTGGACTTCAGCAGGCCAGGTTGGGCGTGGGCAGGTCACCATCAAAACTCCAGTGTGGAGCTAAGAGCACCCAAACAGGGGTTCTTCTGTGTTCTGCCTACAGGAGCAGGCTGGGTTGATTTTAGAGTGGGACCCAAGGCTGGATAGAGCCTGATGCTGAGAGTGAGTGAGATTTAGGATTACATATGCTGATTCCCACATGATGGGTAAAGAGCACACAAACACAGGAAGCAACAAATGTGTAAAATTGTCTTGCATTGTCTTAGCAACTCAGTTCAAAGTTAGTAAATTCAAAATTTGTGGATGCCTCAGAAAATTAATTAGCGGCTTAAAGATAGTCATTTTATAAGAACAAATGTACTAAGGTACTTAGAGACAAATTTTAGCAGTTTTTAATGCATTTGGTACAGGGTATCACTATGCATCTTAGATTCATAATAATCTTCCTGTCTGCTGGGATTACAGATGTGTGCCACTTCACCAGTCTCGGTGGCCAGCTCAGCATGCTTGGGGGCACTGCTGATGCAGCTGGTGGTGCCGGGGATCGAACCTTGGTCCCTCAGATTGCCTAAGCAAGTGTTTAGTCTGTTGAGCTATCACATTGGCTCTTATTCTTTCAAAGATGAAACTTAAAATCTTTCAAGAATTCCATAAACCACCCTCCAAGCCTTGTTATTGGGGTAAATAGCTAGCATGGGGAAGTCATGGTCTGATCAAAATTAGGAGAAAAGAAATACCTTTATTCCTGTTTGAATTTAAGCATATAAAGGGAAAGAACTCTGTAAAAATTTTTATTTTATTGAAGAACAAATAGCAATGAGGCAGTTTCAAATCAAATTAGTAGGACAGATCCAACAATTAATACATTGCTCATGGTTTTTGTAGTGGCTTTTTGTTGTACAAGGTGCATATGTGATACTCTATCTACAAACACTATTAGAGTAGATGCCTCTAATCAATGATTTAAGAGAATGTAGCTGTATACCTGTCTTTTTTATTTAAAGCTAAATTATAGTACAATTTCAATAATTAATACTTTTTACATTGTTATCTTCCTAGTGGTTATCCATAGTACAAGAAGCAGACAGAATATCCTGTCCAAACACTATTAGTTCAAATCTTTCTTCTCATAGAATTATGTAAAAATACTGTATATTTGTCCTAACTGTATTGTTTATACAAATGCAGAATGATTCTTTGTATCCGCTTTTCTGTTGTTTAGTCCTGTCAAAGATAAGTATTGCATTGTTATTCAATTATTATAGGTTCTTGAATTCAGTGAACCAAGCCAAAACAGTCCAGTAGGCCACAATAATAGAGGGTCATCTGAAGAAGTTCTTGACTAGAGCCATTTACAGCTCAGCTTATTATTATGACCTTATTTTATAGACATTGTTTATATACTTTTCTATTGGATGTTTAGGACCGAGATAAAGCAAGACCCATATAACAAAAAATATAACTTTTGTACCTGATGAAGTCAGTCAAGTCTGCTCAGGGTTTATCTTGTAACCCTGTACCTCACTCTGTAGATCCTTTCTCAGTGTCAGCCATGTGGATGAGTCACAGCCAGTGCTTGACTAGTTTGTTCTCTGTGAAAGACTGAGAGAAAGTTTTCTCTCCATGTGACACTCCTTAGGCACACTATACATCATTGATCCCATTCCTCTGTGGCTCTATAATCTCATTGATTAGAAAAATTGGGGTACAACTGAGTTCCATGATGTTACAGTACAGGTCCTCCTATGCCTTGAGTCTTCACTGACCTTGAAAGACTAGGGAAAAAATGTTGCTGACCTTGCAGCCCACCCATTTCTCCAATTTTTGATCTGCAAACTTAGGCTGTTAACCATCCAGAAGACAAGCTCATTGTTACCATGCAAAATATGCAATTCAGTTTACCATAACCATCTAACTAACATCTTTTTAGTTGTTGTTATAACCTTCTATTTGTATTTTATCTTTTGATTTCTTTTACTAGGGAGATTATACGATATTTGCACATGTGTGTCTGGTTTATGTCAATTATGAGTATATGTTCAAGTGGCATCCATTTCAATATAAATGCTTCAAGTTTATTATTCTTTATAGTTGAGTAAAACTCCATTATACAGAAATACCACATCTTTTTCAACCATTCCTCATGTGATGGACATCTTGGTTGTTTTCAAGATTTGGCTATCATAAATTGTGCTGCTATAAACGTAGGTACACATATATCACTAGGATATGATGTTTTCAGTACCTCTAGGAAAATTCCTAGTAGGAGGATAACTGGCTTGAATAAGATTTCCAGTCCTACTTTTGTGAGGAGTCTACTCACTGATCTCCACAATGGTTGCATGAGTCTACATTCCCACCACCCCTGGAAAAGGGTTCCCTTTTCCCCACATCCTCTCCAACATTTGTTGTTGGTTGATTTCCTTATGATAGCCATTCTTTCTGGAGTGAGATGGTATTTCAGTGTGGTCTTAACTTACATTTCACAGATGGCTAGCACTGTGGAGCATTTTTCCATATATTTATTCACTTTTTTAATTTCGTCCTCTGAAAGGGTGTATTAATCTCAGATGCCCATTTCTTTAAATGGATTGGGTCTTTAAACCTGAGGGCCCTAACATATCTTAGCTCTTTATATATTCTAGAGAGCAAACCTTTGTCTGGGTGCTTATTAGTTAAGATTTTTTTGAAATTTGTGGATTGTCTTTTCACTTTGTTGACAATTTCTTTTGACATACAGAAACTTCTCAATAAGAGTTGATACCAGCTGTTAATTGTTTCGAGTGTTTCCTGTGTGAATACATGTTTGTTCATGAACTCGTTGTCTGCCCCTATGTCTTCAAGAGTTCCTCCTACTTTCTCTTCTAGGAGACTGAGTGTTTCTGTTTTAATGTTTAGAACTTTGATCCATTTTGACTTTAGCTTAGTGTATGGTGACAGAGCTGGGTCAAGTTTTAGTTTTCGGCATGTAGAAAGCCAGTTTTTCCAGCACCATTTGTTTAAAGAGGCTATCTTTCTTCCAGTAAATGTGTTTGACTCCTCTGTTGAAGATCAGGTGGCTGAGTGTGTTCTTAGAGGTCTCTGCATCTTCTCATCTATTCCATTGATCCTTAGGTCTATTTTGTTGCCAATACTATGTTGATTTTATCACAGTGGCTTTGTAGTATAATTTCAAGTCAGGAATTACGATGCCTCCTGCCTTGTCTTTGTTGACCAGGATTGCCTTTGCTATTTGAGATCATTTGTGGTTCCAGGTAAATTTTAGGAATGATTTCTTTAGGTCTGGGAGGTATGTTGGTGGCAGTTTAATAGGGATTACGTTAAATCTGTACAACAATTTTGGGAGTATAGCCATCTTCCTGTGAAGGATCAGGGAATATCTTTCCATTTTCTGAAATCCTCTACAATCTCTTTTCTTAGGGTACTGTAATTTTCCATGAAAACATCTTTGACTTCCTTGATTAAGTGAATTCCAGGGTACTTCATTTTCTGTGGTTCTATTGTCAAGGGTATTGTTTCTATAGTTTCCCTTAGTGTGTTTGTTATCTGTGCAGAGGAATGCTATTGACTTTTGAGTATTGACTTTGTATCCTACTATGCTACTGAATTTTTGTATCAATTCTAGTAACTTCTTGGTGCAGCTTTTTGGGTCTTCCAAGTAAAGTATCGTGTCATCTGCAAATAGCGATAATTTAACTTCTTTACCTATTCTTATTCCTTTAATTTCTCCCTCTTGTCTAATGGTTGTTGCTAATGATTCTAAAACTATATTGAATAGGAGGGGTGATAGAGGACATCCTCGTCTTGTACCTTATCTAAGATTAAAAGATTTCAGTCTTTCCCTGTTTAGAATTATGTTACCAGTTGGGTTGTCATAGACGGCTTTTATCAAATTGAGGTAGAGTCTATCTATTTCAATTTTCTGTAGGACTTTGAACATCACTGAGTGTTGGACTTTGTCAAAGGCTTTCTCTGCATCAATTGAGATGATCATGTGGTTTTTGGAATTCAGTCTATTAATAAAGTGTATTACATTTATAGACATTCGAATATTGAACCATCCTTGGATCCCTGGGATGAATCCTACCTGGTCATGATATATGTTCTTCTTGATGCTTTGCTGTATTTTATTTGCTAAGATTTTATTGAGGATTTTTGCATCTGTATTCGTGAGGGAAATTAGCCTGTAGTTCTCTTTATTACTTGTGTCTTTGTTTGGTTTTGGAATCAGTATAATACTTGCCTCCAGTAATGATTTTCAGAGGACTCCTTCCTTTCCAATTTCACTGAAGATTTTGTGGCGTGTAGGGATTAGGTCTTCTATAAATTTCTCATAGAATTCAGAGGTGAATCCATCAGGACCTGTACTTTTCCTTGTCAGTAGGCTTTTTATTAGTCTTTGTATTTTGTTGGATGTTATTGGGTTATTGAGAGTGTTCTTCTTGGTTCAGTTTTGGTAACTTGTACATTTTGAGAACTCTGTCAATTTCTTCTGTGTCTTCTATTCTGTGAGCGTAAAGATTCTGAAAGTAGCTATTGATAATCTTTTAAATTTCCACTGGGTCTGTGGTGATTTTACCCTTTCATTTCTTATTGCTTGTATTTGAATTTTTTCTTTCGTTTTTTTTGATGAGGTTAGCTAGGGGCTTATTGATTTTGTTTAGTCTTTCAAAGAAGCACTTTTTTGATTTGTTGATTCTTTGAACAGTTTTCTTCATCTCAGTTGAGTCCATTTCTGCTTTAATTTTTATGACGTCCACCTGTCATTGGGCTCTGGATTTTTTTTTTTTTTGCTCTTCCTGTTCTATTTGGTGGAGGTGTAGCATTAGGGTTTTTATTTGTTCCTGTTCTGTTCTCCTACTGTGTGAGCTCATAGCTATGATTTTCCCTCTGAGAACTGCCTTCATTGCATCCCATAAATTCCTATAAGTTGTGGTCGAATTTTCATTGAATTGTGGATGTTGTTGAATTTCTTGTTTAATTTCATTTGTGACGATTTGATTGCTGAGTTTCATTTCCATGAATTTAGCGGGTTTTTCTGGTTTCTTTTGTCATTTAGTTCCAGTTTCATTGCACTGTGGTTGAATAATATGCATAGAATAATTTCTGCATACACTTAAGCATGACCTATGGACTAGTATGTGGTCTATTTTATAAAATGACTTGTGTGCAGGGGAAAAAATGTGTATTCAGTTGTGGTTGTATGGAACATTCTGTATATGTCCACCAGGTCCATTTGTTCCAAGCTCTGGTTCAGTTCTGCTACTTCCTTGCTAATTTTTTGTCTGGTTGACCTATTTTTTGAGAGAAGGGGGTGTCAAGGTCTCTTGTTAAGATTGTGGTCCTGGATATTAGATTTTTCATGTCCATTAAGATTTGTCTTACATAGTTGGGTGCTACTGTTTTTGGTGAGAAGATATTTATGAGTGTTACCTCTTCCTCTTGAATTTTTCCCCTCATCAATATATAGTGGACTTCTTTCCTTTGTTTGATCATTCTTTGTTTGAAATTGAAAATAGAACTGAGAATAGAATTGCTACTCCTGCTTTTTTTTGATGTGCTGGGGCATGTAATATTGTTTTTCATCCTTTGACTTTAAGCCTATGAATGTCTTTTTGAGTTAAGTGTGTTTCTTGTATACAGCATATTGTTGGATTTTATTTTCTAAATCACTGTGCCAGTCTATTTCTCTTAATTGGTGAATTGAGTCCATTTACATTTTGTTGGTTATAATTGAAATGTGTTGACTTATGACTGTCATGTTATTTACCTGCTATTTTACTCCTTTTTGCCCTGTGTTTAATTGCCCAATTTAGTGGGTTCCTTCTGTTCTCATTTGTGGAGTTCTGGTCATTGTGGTCTCTCTCTAGAACATGTTTCAATAGCCTGTGTAGGGATGGCTTTGTCATCATGAGATGCTTTAGTTGTTCTTTGTCATAGAAGCATTTCACTTCTCCATCAAACCTGAAAGAGAGTTTTGCATGGTATAGTAGTCTGGACTGGAATTTGTTTTCATAGAGGACTTGAAGTACTCTGTTCCATGCTCTCCTTGCCCTCATGGTTTGTGTAGAGAAGTTGTCTGTAATTCTGATGGGTTTTCCTTTGAAGGTGATCTGCTTCTTTTCTCTAGTAGCTTTCAGTATATTATTCTCATGTTGGATTTCTGCAATCTTTACTGTTGTATGTGTTGGTGTGTTTTTAGTTGGCTTGAAGTTATTTGGTATTCTGTATGTTTAGTTAGATGAATGTTAGATTTTTTCCTCATATTTGGGATGTTTTCTGCTATTACTTCAGCCCATATTCTTTTTATATCATTTGCATTGACTCCTTCATTCTCATTGATGCCTATTAATCTCACATTGTTTATCTTGACATTATCTTGAAGGGGATGGATTAGTTTTTCCTGGATCTTCGTTGTTTTTAAGAGATCCTTTCTCACCTTTTCACTAGCTGCACTAGCATCTTCAAGATCTGAATCTCTGTCTTTGCTTTTGGTCACATGGTTTTATAGTCTCGTGATTGAGATTTTAAGTTCTTCTATATCTTTTTGACTCTGCCTCATGCAATCTACTTCTTTCCTGCATTGCTCATTCAAGGAATCTGTCATATTTCTAATCTCCTGTACTTTTTTTTTTTTTTTTTTTTTTACCCATGTCTTCTTTAGGGGTAGCTAAAGAAGTTACTGCACAGTTTTTTTCCAAATTGGGTTTCCTCCATCTATTTCCGGAATTGATTCTCTACTTCAGATGCTATGATTTCAAAATTTTTTTTATTTCAGAAATTATATCTGCTTTGAGTTCCTCTTTACTTTTTTGCTATTGTTTCTTTTCTTGTGACACTGTTAGTCCATATGTTTCAGCTGGAATAGTTTTCTCTTCACTTGTTCTGGGTGGGCATTGGGCTTCCCTCATACATTTCTGGATTTGATTCATTACTTCATATGCTATGTATTCAAAAATTTCTTTTTTTATTTCAGGTGCCAATTCTGGTCTGAGGTCCTCTATACCTTTCTGCTGTTGTTTCTTTGTTTGTGACTCTGTTAATCCATTCATTTCAGCAGAATTTTTGTCCTCCGCATTTATCATTGGTAGTCTGGAGGCCTGATTTTTCTCCTTTTTTTTGTCATTTTGTATAGCACTAACATTTGACCTTTGGTGTAGAGCTTTGGTATAGTTACAATCTTAGTATGTAATGATATTCGGGTACCGATCTATTAAGTTTGAGATTATCCAGTTAAGCCTGGCCTGGATTTAGCTATTGTGTTCACCTTTTTTGCTGCAGCCCTTCTGGCACAACTGTGAGCCTGTGTTTTCCATCTGTTGTGGCTCTGTCCCAGGGAGCACCTTCGGGCTCCAAAGCTCTCCTACACACTCACTGGGCAGTGGTTTGCTGGAGCAGGGGTCGAAAGAGTCACAAATCTTCTGACTCACTTGACTGGCTTGCAGGCAGGGGTTCTGGATGGCATCGTGCACAGGGAAGTGGAAAGTTCTCCCATACACTCAAAGGGCTGGACTCAGGTGGATCAGAGGCCACAAGAGTCACAATAGTTCTCACTGGATAAGCGGACTTGGGCAGGGGATCCTGGGAGTTGCAGGCTCGTTGGACTGGGGTGGATCTCCCTCAGAGATCTTTAGGGTGAGGTCTCCACCCACACACTCACCAGTCAAACTCGGATGGATCAGGCGCCAGAAGATTCAGAATAGTTCGCTGGGTGAGCTTGGGGGCAGGGGCTCCAGGGGAGAGCTCTGTAAAATTTACAAATTAGAGTTAATGTATTAAACATAGTGAGGACTTGGGGTTTTCTTTCAGTTTTTCAGCTATTCAGTGATACTTCTGCTTCAGCCGCTAGCAGCAGTGTTTTTAGATTTGACATTTGTTGACCATGAGCTTTTTTTTCTTATCATTTTTTTGTAGCTGAATACACGCATGATGTATACCTACTTTTGTCTGAAAATCAATTTTTTCAATTCTGTGCTTGAAGTCTTTTCAGCGGGGTGTGGTATGCAGAATATGGGACAACATTTTAATAGAGTAGGGAAAGAAATGGAATGAACCACATCTTCCTCTACCAGCAGCTGGACTCTTCCAGAAATATGTATGCTCAGTGCCCTAGTACTTATAACATTGGCCTTTGTGCAGTCTAGGGAGGAGCATTTATAAAGACCTGGAGCCAGTGAGTTTCAGGGCAGAGGGTGCACGTTTCAGGGTTCCCTGGCAACTCCAAAGCATGGTCCAGGAAGAGATCTGGCAACCTATGCCTCCTTTGCCTGTAACTTGGGATTACTGCACAAGGTAGGGCGTTTCCTAGAAGTGACTCTAAACAGCTTATAATGTCAGAAAAAAGTATTTCAAAACACCTCCAAATAGTATGTTATGAGGTTTCAGGTAGAGATTCTAACATAATTTTGTGGAATTGTTAATATGTAGCCTACGTTTAAATGAAGTTTTGAATTTGGAAATTCGTCTTTCTCCTTCCTTTTCTCCCCTACCCACGGCCATATAGTTAATAAAATTTGTTTTCTTAAATTTTGGAAATGGAAATGTATTTTCTTGTTAAGCTGCAACCCAGAGAAGACTTAGAATACTTTGGTAGTAGGGGTTCCTTTTCGTATAAATGTACAAGTCAATATTTATGTTACTGGAAGAAATCAAAAGCAGCAGAGCTACTGGATGTAAGTTAATATGGTCTGTGTGCACTGATCTGTAAACTCTGAATGGAGAGTGAGTGGCCCCACTGCAGCAGACAGGAAGATGGGTGGTGGGTAGTGGAGTGGGAGTGTGCGATGCTAAATTGTTTTGAACAAGAAGAGAACAGTATTCTCTTGATTTACAGGGCATTTTGTTCTCCACCTTTCTGTCATAGCTGGAGAGGCTCCTTTCCTTCCCTCTCCTGTGTCTCAACTTAAAGATGGGTCACCAATATACCTTTATCTGTCTACCTCAACCTCCCTTTCTCCAGTGGGTTGTCCCTAATTTAGAACCTGATGATACCCATTAGTCCAATGATGGATGGGTGTGGCAGTGGATGCCAGCTGGCCAGCCAGTCTCTCCTCCCCACCAGGTTCAGAGACTACTGTTAGGGGTGAAGGATGGAGGTGATGAAGATCTGGGTGGCTACAAGGCTCATAAAATACTGTCAGGGGTGAAGGAGGGAGCTGGTGAAGATATGGATGGCTACAAAACCTTTGAGACCTCATCAAACAACTTGAAATTGTCCTCACTTTGAAATTCCCAGAAGGCTTTGCTGGAGTTTATTTCAGAGCTGTGCTCCAGATAACTAAGCCAATGTCTTCTCCCACTTGCTTATGAGGTCTAGCTTGTCCTTTCAGTCCCAAACCTGTTAGGGGTGAGAAACTGAATGAGGAACAAACACATAAACTTTGAGCAAATACACAAAGAAGAAGACTGGCTCTGAGTAACATTTATCCAATGTAGAATAAAATAAACTGGAATAAAAGTTCCAGTTTGTGGAGTACAACACTGGCATGAGGAGAATGGAAACATTGCTTGTAGGAAAATGTACAGGAGGAGAATTCCAGCAGGAAACATGACTAGTCGTGACCTGGTGTAACTGTGGCCACATCAGCTTGCTTGGGAAGGAATCCACTGTGTTATAACAAAGACAGTTTGTGATCAAGCAGCCAGTTCTGGCAGTGGCCGATGTTCTGAGCACTCACTATGTGCCAGTAAATACAATCTTAGGCCCATCACAGTTCATGATGGTTGAAGATGAATGGGTCATTTCTGCCTATTAGATGTATCTACTTCTACGTGGTGAGACTAGGGTAGGGACAGAGTGGAAGGGCTGGGAGGAGCTATGAAATGAAAAAATAGAGATCCAGAACATGTGAGACCTAAGCCAAGCACCTTCTCAACACTATGGAAAGTTCAAATCCCTTATAGTTTGGCTTCTTTGAGGCAACTGACCTTCCTGCATATAGCCTTGCTGTAAAGAATTATTTTCTAGACATCAGTCCTATTTTCCTGCTGTTCCTTTATTTTCTTGTTTTCTGATTACATAATGAAACACAAAAGGATGGTAGAGCATTAGTTCTGCAACTTGTAGGTCTAGGTAGAGGCAGTACATGTTCAGTACTGAGTTTGTATTGCATGCCTTGTACTTTACTGCACACTTTACAGGCATTTTCTAATATAATTGTCCATATTACTCAAGTTTTTTATTATATGAGTTAATAGTTATGTTGGTGTTATATTCCTAGCATTTGTAGAGTGTGTACCAAACATGAGCTACTCCACAAAACCTATAATATTTATTTTTATTTTATTTTATTTTATTTTATTGAAGAACAAATAGCAATGAGACAGTTTCAAATCAAATTAATAGAACAGATTCAATAATTAATACATTGTATATTCTCATAGTGGTTTTTTGTCATACAAGGTGCATACATGATATTCTATTTACAAACACTATTAGAACAGGTGCCTCTAATCAATGAATTAAGAGAATGTAGTTGTATAGTTACCTTTTAAGCCTAGAATATTTAATCTCTGGACTCATCCTAAATTCTTTGTGGCTATGATCTGTGTTTTATCCTTGGGGAAACTTATGACTTGCGAGAAAGCTATCTTTCTCAGATCACATGATTAGCAGCGATATGATTTAAAAATAGTTATGCACATATGGCTTCTATATCAGGTTCCTCCTGCTTTCTTCCAGGTTCAGGCTTTATGAAGAACATGCTTCTCTTGTCTTGAGACACAGTGATCATGTAGTTCTAGTCTAAAACAACCATTTTAGAAAGAGCAATGGCACCACGGCAACACTCAAAAGGCAGAGAGTGCATGGACAATGCTGGGCACAAGTGACAAACAAGTGTTTGGGTAGATGTGGAGGACTGATTTTTGACAGATGTAATTCTAGGGTATTACTCTCATTGAGTCAGTATGTTGAGCGGAAGTACTGCATATTTTTTTGGACTTTCAAAAGCATCTTATTGTTGAAGTTAGACCCACTCTTATTGATAGTCCAGTCCAGATAAAATGGATCGCTGCTCATCCTTTCTTCACACCTTAGTGTTTTAAAGATTCCCAGAATATTAATGATATTTGAAAGCAAAACAGGAAGGAATTATTCTCCTTTTCATTCCCTGCCCTCTCAAATGGAAGAACATGATTGACTTGGATTCAAATTGACTTTGATTCCCAGTTGAGGGTGGAAAGTTGTACTACAGTGTCCTTCCGGTGTCCTCAGAAAAGGGTATGAATTTAATGGGCATTCTGACAGAGAACAATGCTTAATATGCAGATCTGTAACTGTGGAGGTTTTCTGTTTGAGGCCTACACACAATTGTTTAATTGACCTCTACTGGGCCTGATAATGGTTTACAAGTGATTTTCTCTATTGCACTGTTTATTAGAATTTTATTTTTGACACTTATAATTAGGCTAGCTTTGGCTATACATTTTGAACATTTTTCTGTATTGAAAGACTTTTATATAGTATATTATGTGAAATGATTTTATGGTCAAGTAATGTATCCTCTGGAGATTAATGGTAAGTTATAGCTTGTGAAGTTTTAGAGAAATGCTAGAAATAACCTGCTGCTTTGTTTGACCCACTATTTGCCAAATGTAAATTCACATCTAGGTTTTGTACAGCTCTCAGAGCACACTCTGAGACATGTACTATGTGTGCAATAGTTCTCTCTTTTATTTGTTAGCATTACTCATTTTATTTTCAAATTTATTTTTTAAAAATAATTTTTGACTTGAGATTTGAAAAAAAAAATCCAGCTGGGACATTTACCTCACTGAATATTTTATCTCTCTTTTCTTCCATGATTTATTTCATTCCTCTCTCAATCTTGTTGCTGGAATGATTATACTGTTTACCTTTGTTGTTTTGGAGTGTGGAAAGCATTATGGCCATGACTGTCACTTGGAGCGCAGCTTTCCATCCCCACCCTTGGGTGCAGAGATCACATAGTGAAGCAGACTGAGGTTGGCACAGACCAAGCTGGCATATTGGATTATTCCTGGGCTCCTTCTCCTTCTTCCTGGCCTTAAGCCTCCATTTCTTCTATTCTGAAAGCTGTATTTTATGCTCAGGTATTTTTTCTTACCTTTGTGGCTAGCAAGATAGCTCAGTGGACTAATTCCTTGCTTATGCAAATGCAGGGACCAGGGTTCAATCCCAGCACCACAGGTCTTGCTGGCCCAGCCCCCCTTGCCACCAAGACTGGGTATGGTGGTGCATGCCTATAATCTCAGCTCTGTGGAAGCTGAAAACAGGAGGGTTATTATAAGTCTAAACTTTGTAATGAGACCCTGTACCAAGTACATGAAAAAATTTAAAATATGTTTAATTAAATTTGTCTATAGGTTTAATAACATAGCTCTTGGAAGGTGGACCATTAACAGATGACCATCTTTATGAGTATCATGACTAACAATACTGTGTACTTTCAACTTCCCTTTGACAAACTCACATTACATTCTTGGTTTTAGAGAGTAATTTCACTTGCCAAATAGCAAGATTTATGGGATCAACTCTTCTTGAGGAGTTTCTGCACGTCAAAAGAAATTGTCAATAAAGTGAAAATACAATCCACAAATTTTGAAAAAATCCTACCTAATAATCAATCAGACAAAGGTCTGCTGTCTGGAAAATATAAAGAACTGAGATATACCAGAGCCCTCAAATTTGAAGACCCAATTCAGAAATGGGCATCTGAGATGAATACACACTTCTTAGAGGACGAAATTAAAGAAGCAAATGAATATATGAAAAAATGCTCCACATCTCTAGCCATCTGTGAAATGGTGAAATGCAAATTAAAACAACACTGAGATACCATCTCAATCCACAAAGAATGGCTATCCTAAAGAAATCAACCAATAACAAACGTTGGAGAGGATGTGGGGAAAAAACAACACTTCTCCTTTGTTAGTGGGAATGTAGACTGGTACAACCAATGTGGAGATCAGTGTGGAGACTGTTCAAAAGTGTAGGACTGGAAATGCCATTCTAGCTGGCTGATCCCCTACTTTCAATTTTCCCAGACGAACTGAAAATATTATATTACAGTGATATATACATACCTATGTTTACAGCAGTACAATTTGTGATAGCAAAATCTTGGAAACAACCAAAATGCTTGTCACATTAGGAATTGCTTATAAAGATGTGGTCTTTCTGTGTAATGGAATATTACTCAACTATAAAGAGTGTTAAACTTGAAGCATTTATATTGAAGTAGATGCCACTTGAATATATACTCATAAGTAAAATAAACATGACACACAGTGCAAAGTACCGTATAGTCTCCCTAGTATAAGGAGCCAAAAGAAGAAATACAAACAGAAATGTATAATATCAAGTAAAGAGCATTTAGTCAGACAGTTAGGGCAAACTGAACTGCATATGCTGTAGGGTACTAATCAGCTTCTTTTCTGGATGGTCAACAACCTAAGCTCACAGATGAAAAATTGGAGAAATAGAAAGGCCACAAAGTCAGCCATCATTTTGGCCCTAGTCTTTCAAGTTGGTGAAGACTCAGGGCAGGAGAACCTGTACTGTAACATCATGAAACTCAGTTGTGCCCCAAATTTTCTGATCAAGGAGATTATGGAGACACAGAAGATGGAGATCGATGATCTATAGTGTGCTTGGGGAGAGTCACATGGAGAGAAAACTTTCTCTCAGGCTCTCACAGAGAGCAAACTGGTCAAGCATTGGCCATGACTCATCCACATGGATGATACAAACAAAGGATCTACAGAGTAAGGTACAGGATTGCAAGATAAAACCTGAGAGGACTTCACTGACCTCAACAGAAACAAAAGCTACATGTTTCGGTATATAGGTCTTGATCTATCTAGTTCTTAACCATCCAGCAGATAAGTATAAAAATGAGGTATATAACATGGGGCCACAATAATAAGTTGAGCTGTAAATGGCCACAGTCAACAACTTCTTCAGATAACTCACTATTATTGTGGAATGCTGGACTGTGTTGGATTGTGTCGTCAAGTTCAGGCACCTAAATTGGTTTAATGACAATGGAGTACTCATCTTTGACAGGTCTAGACAAAAAAAAAGGTTATACAAAGGAAGAATCATGATGTGTGTGTATAAACAGTACAGTTAGGATAAATATTCCGTGCTTCTGCATAATTCTATGAGAAGCAAGATTTGCACTAACAGTGGTTAGACAAGATATTATGTCGGCTTCTAGTACTATGGACAACCAGTAGGAAGATACCAAGGAGGAAAGTATTAATTATTGAATCTGTGATATAGTTCACCTATAAAAATAAGTATATAGCTACATTCTCTTAATTCACTGATAAGAGACATCTACTATAATAATGTATGTAAGTATAACATGTATGCACCTTGTACGATGCCAAAACATTACAAAAACAGTTTACAATGTATTTATTGAATCTGTCCTGTTAATTTGTCTTGAAACTGTCTCGTTGCTATTTGTTCTTCAATTAAAAAATTAATAAATAAATAAAAGAAAAAAAAACAAATAGCAAGATTTAAACACTTAAGAGTTTTCTCAGTTTTTAGCAGATCTGCAAGCTGATGAGGACATGTGGCCTGTAAAATTTCCCATCTGCAGTGCACACAAGCCAGAGCAACAGCTGGACTGGGGGCCAAGGCCTCACACCCACTGTCTGCCATAAGCCTCATCTTCTGAGATCAACCTCTCCATGGGGAGGAGCCTTTTCTAAGGGGCTCTGTTCTGCACCAGCTTAAGATTCTCAAGGAAAACATCCCAATCCACAGGACCAGTCAGCCTACAGGATCTGCACACTGGTTTTACTGACCTCTGGGGACAGGCATCGTAGCAGCTGAGAGGACTGAGGCAGGCAGAGCCATGTGTGCAGCAGAAGTTACTACTGCTGCTCTTACTTAGCACTGCTTTATAGCTAATTATATTTTTGTGAATGCATTGAAAGGAATTAACAGTAAAATAGAACAGAAGAGAAAAGCAAGTACTATTTGTGAGGAACCTACCTCCCACCCTCCCTGGAGCAGTCACCAGAGTTGATGTATTTAATATTTAATAATAATATCCCTATGAAACTCATTTATTTCTCAATCATTGTATCAGGAATTATTTCTTAAATCACTCTCAGAAGTCATTTTTCAGTGTGACTCCATTATTATGTGATTGTATCAGTTTTCTATTTCTTCTATGATAAACCTGCAGGCTCCAGGAAAGCTAGCTTCTATCACCCAATTTCAGTTGATATTTTTTGATCATTAGAACACAGTATTCAATCACAAGGCAAGATTTTTTTTCCAGTATGGGGTATTGAACTTGGGGTCCTGTTCTTGCCAGGCAGGAACTCATGCTGCTGGGCCATCTCTCTGGCCTCAAAGCAACTTTTATTTGTTGTTTTCTAAGAATGAATTAAGCAGAAAGATGCTGCAGGAAAAATGGTATCTTTATTTAAAGTAGAAGATAGAATGACATGAAAAAGAATCTTTCTGATTAGATGTGTATGACAGATATTAAGAGTTTACTAGGGCCAGCCAAATAGTTTAGTAG
>PVKA01005243.1:43693-92189 GCA_004027165.1 Ctenomys sociabilis
AAAAAAAAAAAAAAAAAAAAAAAAAAAAAGGGAAGAGCTCACTTAAGCAAGGTTCTGTGATAGCATGCTTTCCTTTTCTCAGCAATTATTTTTCTGTGTTCATGTGTACAACTTTATCCTTTTAGAGTTGCATTACTGAACTTCTGAGTCAAGGGTCATTTCCCTGCTCATCTCCTCTCTCCCCTCAATTATTGCAGAGGCCCTGGTCTACCCTATAATCAGATCCTCCACGAAAAAGGAGCTGGAATTAGAGAGTTTCTCTCTTCCTTGTAGCATATTCAATCCATCATCCAGCCACTGTACTGAGAGTCTGAAAAGTGTGAACCATTCCCTACAGTCATCTAGCTGACTCTTGATTCTACAGGAGCATCATAAGGGGTAAGAAATGCCCCTACCATACTTTTCTAGTGTAAATATATACATTAGCATAAAAGTAGCCATCTGTGCATCTCAGTAGCTGTTCTGAGGAAATATAGCACGGGATCTTTGTGTTCACTTACTTGATAGATAAATGGCAAGGGGGAAGACTTCTAGAGTTTATGATTAATTCATGATCCAATGGTGAATTATGGGTGTAAGGGCTGCTGGGTTTATGGGTGTGAGTGCTACACCCATCCTGGGGCAGTTGGTCTGGATGCAGTACAAGGAAGGGAGAGAGGCTTGCTCTTTGTCTCTGATGGTGCTGTGGCTGCCTCAGCTCCTCCCTTTTTCTTACTGTTTTCCACCATCATGAACTATTGCCCTCTACTATGTGCCACTATAAATTGGAGCCAGCTGATTATGGACTGAGGTCTCCAAAACTATGCGCTAAATAAATCTTCCCTTCCTTAATTCTGAGTGTTAGGTTTTTCATCCTAGTAAGGAGAGAAAAGTAATTGACACAGTAATTTGTGACTGGAGAGTCACAACCATTTATGTAATACCTTTCCTTTGATATTAGAACACAGTTTTGTGGGTAAGCATGCATTCTGTTAGTAAAGCTACAATAATCCAGCTACATCCTGCTCCAGGAAAGGTAGATGGATTGTTACACTGTACTTGCACTTAATGCTTCTTTCTGTTTCTCCTCTGAGTACTTATTTTCCATAAGTTTACAACATTAGGCTATTGAGTGGTGCAAGCCATATACAATTAAGACTGCTGCAGTTTCTTTCCATTACTATCATTAGTGTGGAGGACCACCTGGCAACTCTCCTTGAAAGAAGGACAATTGTCTCCATTCTGGCTGTGTCTGACCCTGTTTCCATATACTGATATGTACAGAGCTGGCTAGGATGTTTCCCTATCCCCTAAGTTGGCTTTAAGCAATGCATATAGTTCTAGCTGAGGTGCTGGTGTTGGTCTTTAAAGATGGAACTCACATTTTCCCCAAAGCCCCAACCTGCTCTTTAATGAGCTGGGTTGAGAAGTGATGAAGAGCCAATGTTCCATGCTGTTGGCTGGGATGGAGCCTTGAGATAGAGGCTATGACTTCCTAGAGTTTAAAAGACCCCACATGAGAGCTAAAGCACCAGATCCCAAAACATTAGATATTATCTCAATTGTGTAATGCAAATTATTCTCTGCATATACTTTTATATGCATTTTGAAGAGTTGAATACCAGTCTCCTACCTAGCCCAGCTCACAGTATTCATCTACTTCCTACCATTCTGTCATTTCCCTCAAGCCACTCCTCCTTCATAATTGAATAAAACCTGGGTTCTGCCCTAGGTTGAGGACTTTGTTCTGGACAGTCATCACCATGGCTATACTTAGGACCCCTTGCTCTAAATAAACACTAGTGTCTTTCTTCTTGCCATGTGTTGCACTAGGAGTGGTAGACTGGAACTTGAGAAGATTCTGATAACTTATCCATGGGATTACAAATACAAACTTCAGCATTAATGTTTCATCCAGAGAGATTCAGTGATGTTGGAGTTTCAGAGCTGCTTGTCCTTGTCACAGCTGTCACACAGTGAGAGCAGAGACTTCTGTAGATTCGATCTTTTTATTTTGTTGGTGTCACCTGGAATGAAATAAGCTGATACAAGGCAGATATAAACATCACCTTTTACATAATTGTACATTTTACAAATAATCATTGTATGAAATCTGAAAAAGATAAAATGCATAAGAACTAAAAATATATAAGGTGAAAAGTAAAAGCACCTGTAATTTTATCTGTTCATTAGCCTATTGGTTTTTCTTCTAGTTTTTCTTTGTGCTATAATATTAGGGATCAAACCCCAGAGTGCTCAATCAATACATCTCTGGCTCTTTCATTTGTTTTCATTTTGAAAGGTCTAAATGATATAACTTCCAGGTAGAACATAAACTTGGTATAGAAAGTTCTTGCCTCAGCTTCCCAAGTGCTGGTTTTCAGGTGTCTACCTCTACACCCAGGTGCCTTCTGGAGGCTGAGGCAACAGGTTCACAAATCCATAACAGCCTGTGCAATTTAAAGACTTAGTGAAATGCTGTCTTAAAAAGTAATAAAATGCCTGTAGGTCAATGATAAGAACCTGGTTCCATCCCCAGGACACAGGATGGGGTGGAGAATGATTGGTGGCAGAGCTCAATGACAAAGCTCTTACCCAGCATATTGAGGCTCTTGATTTGGTCCCTACTAATGAAAACATAAATGATAAAAATAAAGTTTAGGGCTGTGGAGATAGCTCAGTGGTCTAAGCACCTGACATGTTGTGCTGGCACCACCCTGGGCATTCTGAGCCAGCCACCAAGACTGGGTGCATGCCTGTAATCCCAGAGCTATAGAGGCTGAAACAGGAGGATCACTACTATGAGTCCAAGTTGCACTGTGAGACTCTGTATCAAATACTTTGAAAAAAAAGTTTGTATTGTACAAATGGTTTGACTTCTTAGCATTAAGTCACACATACTTTATTATATAACATTTTAATTCTTAATTTTGATATTATATATAGCTGTTTATATTTTTATAATTTTCAATTATATGTTTTGATGGTTTTATTGTTATCATTAATGTGGCCCAACCTTGTTTACAAATTTTTGGTCGTACTTAAGTATTTCCTTAGAACAGATTTCTAGAAGTGAGATTATCAGGTCAAAGAATACAAACATTTAGAACACCCCTTCCTTCTGTTTTGCTTATGGTGGTGTGGTCATTCCTGATGGATGGTTGAGGATTCATACAAGTTAGGGTAGCATTAACTTACTAAAACAACCAGAGCAACTCAGTGGATCGCTTCAAAAGACTAAGAGCTGCCTGGCTGTTTGATGGAGCATCGTTTCTTAGCATATAATTTTTTGGAGACTTAAATTGCTGTATCCTGTAGCTGCATGTTTAAGCAGAAAGGTGATTTGTGTCTGAGCTTTCAGGTAGGTAATAGGAGTTCTGAAGCAGTTACGAAAAGTGAGAGCTGTCTGTGGCCTCACAAATAAATAGTGAGGTGTTACTGTATTTTATGTGTGTTTTTACCTTTGTCACAGAATCCTTTAGTGGCCTATGTTTTTAAAATTAATAATTATAGAAAAGTTAATAAAAACTCTAGATGACCTAAGCAAAATAGATTACACTGGAAATAACATACCTTCTCATTTACTTACTGAAGTTTAAGTAATCGGGTCTAAAATGTGCAATGATGGTCATAACATAATAAGATCTGAATTTCATGTAATTTTGCAACCTTGACCTTATAAAACACTAAGTTCAAAGTAAATGTTTTACTAGGAATATTTTGACTCCATTACTTCATTTTAGCTCTCTATCATAAACATCCTAAGGAGTATTAGGAACTCTCACTTCCCCTATGAGGCAATGTGAAATGAATAATGGTACTTGATGCTGTGACTCTATTATCTCATTTAACCGTGTTTTACATTTTAAAGAATAGTAGGAAGCCCTACCCTTTCCTACGGATGCTACATGTGGAATAATTTTTATTCCTCTGTCCAAGCTGGTGTGGACATGTCTATTGCATTATAAAATCACCCTGAGCCCTAAGCATACTAACTGCTGTATTTTGGGGTCTTCTGATTGCTATTCATCCTGCATGAGCACCACTCTTTAGGTCCTGCTTTGGTGCACTTCCTATTGATGATAAAAGGAAGGAAGGAATCCAGGGTGATCCGAGTACTTGGACTCATTTAAGGTTCATGCCTATGAACTTTCCTGACAGTAGGAAAAGTTGTTGTCAATGTCTGAGCGCTTTCTCATCATGTTTATCTCATGTGTTAATGAGGAATGATGACATTACCTCAACACTGTGTGGAATATTGAGTAAAATACTGTATTTATAGAAAATCCTTAATGCAGGTTTGTGCCTTACTTGTACATAAATGTAAGGAACATTAGTGTTAGACTGATGACTCAAATATATTAAACATCTAACACTAAAAAAATAGCACCTACAATATTTTTCCTTTTCTTGAAATCTTGATGCATTACTAGATACTAAATTAAATGCCATGCTTAATATGTGGGTTTGAAATTGTTGAAATCAACAATTTTCCTTATTCTCAGAAACGAAAATTATAAATATTAGGTATGATTGAAAATGTAGTGAATGTTTAAATATTATAAATATCAATTCAATATTATTACAGTAAATGAGACTTTGCCATTAATTGCCCTCAAAGTGTCCCCTTACTTCAAATACACTTATCCCATTGTTCTTACCACTTCTGAAGCAGCTCTATAGGGCCTCTTTCATCAGTGTCTTTAGTTGTACTGTTAGAACACCTCAGTGTACTCTGCAGTTGCATTCACCATATTTTTCATCACACCTTGTGAAGACACTCCTAAAAGAAAACTTCCAGAACTGCTCCAGAAAGTGGCAAAAATGATGAGATAAGTGTGTTTGCATAAAGGGGCAGTGTTTTGACAGGGACTAATGGCAATGTGTTGTGTCTTATACTGTACATTTTTAAAATGTAAATATCTATCTAGTTTGACGATACCTCATATATGATTCACTATTTAGTTTGATCATACCTCATATAAGATTCACAAAATCACAGTTCATATTCGTGAAGGAGATATATTTTCCAAACAAGTCAAATTCATTCTTAGAATGTCCTCTTATGACACTGAGTTTTTGAGCTGTTGTGCTCCTGTCACAGGAAAATGTCCAAGCTCATAACTTTCTTTGTGATCTGTCATCACAAAGAAAAAGAAGGGGCAAGTTCACTCTTCGATTCCGTGGATGCATCAGGTGCTCTCTCCGGGAGGCAGGTGGCACTTGAGTTCTACTGTATCTTCAGCAGCTTCCCCTTCCTATAGTAAAGAGCTCATGCAGAGTGCTGGGCAAGAGCAACTCCAAGATAAGTGAGCTCCCAGCTTTCACAGAGACAGGTATACTGAAAACTGGATCCCCTATGGCTCAGGACTGTGACATCCACATGAGCTGTTGATTTGCCACCAGTTACTACTTAGTGCTTCCCTGAGTCTTGGTTATGTCAGGCCTTGTAGCAAAAAGATGCTACTCCTGTTGCCCTTAGAGAGACATAGAAAATTCTTGAATATGGAAAAATTCCAGGCTCCATCAGTGCACTGTCATATGAGGTAGGTCTGACTCATATAAATGCAAGAGATTCCAAAGGAAAACATGCTGGAAGTAAAATCACCCAATCTGGCAGTTTAATCTGTTCTGGAATGGCTGAAGTGAGGACTGAACAAGAAGACTTTGGTCATAGCAATGTCTTTGGGCTGTGACTCTGCTAATCAATATGCTAGAGAGTGGGTAGTGGGCAGCAAAGCAATTTTCAGAGAAAAACTTGAATTCTGAACAATAGGTAGCTGAGCTGATTATATATGTGCAGCCTGACACTGAAATGAGAAAAAGCAAATGCATGTCTCTAGTTAATTTGTGGGCAATCCAATCACTATTTGATTTTTTTCCTGTAAATTAAGAATATCATTTCTCTCTGGTTGCTTCAAAAAATTGTTGAAAAGCAATCACAATGAATGTGAATGTGATTTACTATGGGAATGTAAATCTTAACATTTTATGACTTAATGTGAATGTGGCTTACAATAGTCCACAATTATTCTCAAAAACCAGGTTGCCTTTGTTACCTGATCAAAGGGTAGGGCTTTTTGTGGTAGTATGTATTTTAATTCAAATATAATGTTTATTAGGCTATTAGATCAATGTGCAAATTTGCAATAAACGATGTTGTGGTAGACCAAGCGTGCTCCTAAATAGCCTCATCCATTCAGAGATGGAGCTTTTAGAAGGTGCTAAGTACAGCTACCTTGATGTTGGGAAGTGGGTCCTGGTGAGAGGTATTCATTAGAGGTGTGAACTGGAAGCATGTAGTTCCCTTCTTGGGTTCTTCCTTCTTTCTCTGCATCCTGGTCACCATGATGGGAGAGGTTTTCCTCCCTGACTCCTTTGCCATGCTCTTCCAACCTTGAAACTACCTGAATAAGGACTATATGCTCAGAAAAATGTGAGCCAAATAAATGTCTATCAGAATTTACTGAACCAAACATTTTAAAGTGATGTATTTCCTTCATACTTCAACAAAAATAATAAAAGTAGAAAAATGTTTAAGTGGAAAAATTGCTGTCAGGCCTGCAAATACTCTAATGGATACAGATCAAAGAGTACAAGTAGAGCATCTGATTGTGATGGGAAAACCGAGAAAAGATTGGCCAAGTAAAACGAGAGGAGTTTAAATCCCTACACTCACATGCCCAGGGCTCAGAGGGGGCACAGTGAGTGAGGCAGGACTCCAGACTTATTTCCAGACGAGTTACAATAGAGGAGCAGTGGTCAAACGAGTTTAGGCATGAAGTAAGAATTGAAATAACAGCAGGCAGAAACTGATAGTAACATTTTGTTGGGTTATTTACACATAAGTTATATTTTCTTTCTTCATTCTTAGTGAGAGCTCAAGTGTGTATAACAGCTTGAAGTGCAATATTCACACTTATAACTATAATATGTCTGTTATCCTATTAGGCTAATAATTGTTAGGCTATAATTCACTTAGTTATTAGTTTCTTTAACTAAATCTAATGTGTGCTTTGATGAATTTTGATTTATCCCTTTACCTTCTTTTAATTCCTTTTAATGATAAAAAAGATCAAATATCAACGTAACAGTTTCAAAACAGGTTAGTAAGACAGTTATAATTGATACATTGCATATTGTCTACATAGTAGTAATTCACAGGACAAAATGCAGACATATCTTGTCTAAACAATATTACTACAAACCTTTCTTCTCAATGAACCAAGAGAAATTAGCTGTATATCTATGCTATCTTGTGTATACATATAGACTCACATTACCTTTTTGACTTTTTTCTAAGAATACATTATGAGGAGTTGGACTCATTTTTTTGAGAAATCAGAAAGTTCAATGTAAGTGGGGCTCGAAGTGCAAGCCCGTAGTTCCATCGGGAAGCTTAGCCAGGAAAATTGCCTTGATCTCAGACCAACCTGGGCTACTTAATGAGTTCTAATCCAGGTTGAACCATATAATGAAATTCTGACTCAATAAACGAGTTAGTTTAACATATTTGTTAACAAATTCCTTTTATATTCTATCTCAATTTAAAAGTTGCATATTAGTTACAAGGCCATTTTCAGCCAACCATAGGATACATTTCTTTTTTTTTTTTTTTTTTTTTTTTTTTTTTTTTTTGAGACAGGGTCTCGCTATGCAGTTCAGGCTGGCTTTAAGCTCACTTTGTAGCTCAGGCTGGTCTCGAACTCACAACAATCCTCCTGCCTCAGCCTCCCGAGTGCTGGGATTACAGGCATGCGCCACCACGCCCGGCCATAGGATACATTTCTAAGAAATTCCCACATCCAATTTGACTAAATCTAGAAACCCTAGTTCTAAATGCCCTCAAGTAATAATGATTGCATTATGATCCTGAAGAACAAGAAAGAGATATAATTATAGTTTGCATAATTCAGTTTGAAATGTAAAACTTAAGATAAAGAGCAGTGAGGTTTGTGGTACATAAGTCATATGTAAAATATAAGTATGAACTTCTTAAAACAAGAAGCTCAAAAAATATCAGTGACATGTATTTGAAATAACTTGGAAACATTTCATATTTGTTAAATTTATAGTGTAAGTTCCAGAAAACTGAAATGCCACAAGTAATTTAAATAGAATGTGTCCATCTGATCAGGTGAGCTTTTGTTTCCTTCCGGTTGGTAAGGAAAAGGTGATCAGCACAGCACAGATGAACTGATGGTGATGGGCGCTCCTAAGGTCAAGGGTCACCATCACTCAGAGGAGGCAGATACATTTGGGACAGAAACTCACTCTGTTTCATTTCAGCTGTATCAGATCTCTTTAGTTAAGTGAAGTTTAGATAGAGTTTTCACCTGGATTGATCTAGGTTCAATTTTTAATTTTTTTTTTATTTTATTGAGAAACAAGTAGCATTGACACAGTATAAAAACTGATTAATAGGACAGTTTCAATAATTAATACATTGCAGATTGCTATCATCATAGTGGTTACCCATAGTACAAGAAGCAGACAGGATATCCTGTCCAAACACTATTAGTACAAATGTTTCTATTCATTGAGTTAAGCGAAAGTATCTGTATATCTATCCTAACTATTCTGTATATACAAATAAAAAAAATGGTCCTTCATTTTTATCCCCTTCTTTTATATAGTCCTATCAGAGATGGGTATTTCATTGGCATCTAAATACTATAGGTGTGTGAATTCAGCGAAACAATCCAACATAGTCCAGCAATCCACAATAGTAGTGGGTTATCCGCAGAAGTTGTTGACTTGAGCCTTTCACAGCTCAGTATATTAATATGGCTTTACTTTATATACCTCATTTTTATAATTTTCTGCTGGATGGTTAAGACCAACATAAAGCAAGACCTATATAACAAGAAATGTAACTTTTATATCTGATAAAGTCAGTCAAGTACCCCCAGGCTTTATCCTGTAACCCTGTACTGCACTTTGTAGATCCTTTGCCCTTGTCAGCCATGTAAATGAATCATGGCCATTGCTTGACCAATTTGTTTTTTGTGAAAACCTGAGAGAATGTTTTCTTACCATGTGACTCTCCTTAGGCACACTAGACATCATCAATCACATTCCTCTGTGGCCCCATAATTTCTTTGATCAGAAAATTTGGGACACAACTGAATTACACGATGTGGTTCAATTTTTTTTAAAATACAAAATAGTGCTACAAAAACAAAACAAAACAAAACAAAACACAACATGGCATTAGATTTACTTCTGTTTTATGTGTTTAGTACAGGATCTACAGAGTCTCACTACACAGGTCAGACTCATATTGATCCTCCTATTTTCAGCTTTCCAAGCACTGGGATTCCATACATGCACCAGCACCCAGTCTCAATTACCCTCTCAGTGCACCCCGGGGACAAAGCTGGCTTGGCATGCTGAGGATGAAACTGCAGTCCCTGTGTCCTGTGTCTGCCTAAGCAGATGCTTTAATCCCTGAGATATCTTGCTGGTGCCCAAAACAGCATTAGAAATGATACAATTTTTCAATAAACAAAGTAATATGAAGTCAACAGTGGTTGCTGTATTACATGATGCTATCTTTAAATTAGTTGCTCAGATTATCAGATATAAATGTCTAAGATTCATTTAAAGAAAAACAAAGCAAAACAAAATAATAACAAAGGAGTGATAAGAAATTCAAAATATGGATGTGAGTGAGATGGCCCAGACCACCAGATCCTGAAGTGACCCAGAACGCAGGCCCAGTATGAGTGAGACTGCCCAGGCTGTTATATTCATTTATGTTTGTAAATAATTTATTTTAAATTTTCAATCTATGAAAAAATTAAAATAAAAATGATGAAAAAATAAAAAAAATCAAAAGATGAAGAAAAAAAATCAGAGCAAAAAAATTAAGCATTAACTGCTTCTTTCAAAGATCAGCAGAAATTGACATACAATTACCCAAGTATTCTGTATATATGCCTAAATATATCTTTTTCCTTTCTTTCATTTGTTCTTTTCCTCATCCCATTGTCTAAATATAGGTACAAGCTTTAAAAAAGCCTTCCTAAGTATTTACTTTGAAAACTAAGGAAGTCTCATGGAAATATAAAGCATAGTTATCGTCTTCTACATCATGTATGACAAGTAAATGGAGCTGGCCTTTATGACTGGCTCAAGGAATAAGTCTCATTATTCTGCTATCACACCTTGTACATGGGTAAATGGATAGATCATGTACTCATTTCTGGGGGGAAAAACTGTGACTATTTTGTGGTAGAACTAGCATGATTTTCAAGAAGTTATGAACTGAAGATACGCTTGGTAAAAATGGAACTTGCTTTAAGCCATACAACTTACTAGAAAAACATTTTAACATATAACTGTTCTTTGAGTAACTTGACTTTGCCTCAGTAGAAAGGGTAGTAGAGAGATGGGAAAGGCCATTTGCTAGTAGCTAGGTCTGCTGCTTCATAGCGAGAAAGGTAGAAAATATCTTTCCTGCACCTTCTGAGATTGGTTTTGTGAAGGACTGATTTTGCCACTTGGATTCTTCTGTCTGCTGTTTCCCCCATTTCCGCTCTAGAAATTCCTATATTCTTCTTCCCTGTGAACTCCATGCTTGGGAAATGAGTTCTCTTCAAGGACAACGTGTCATCTTTACATACTTTTAGTAAAACTATATAGAATTAGGTATAGACATTTATATTCAATTCCTATGCCTCAAAAAGCCCTGATATTTTACTTTACTTTGGCAGTCACATTATATATAAACACGTACATTCCATCATTTGAAGACAAATACTAAAAATAGCTGGTTGATTCTCCATTTTGACCTGTAAGGAATCCATGATGCTCATTTCTTTTAAAAAGCATGCACATATAATCAAACAAAAAGGTCTGTGTGGGATGCCTGAGCCTGCTCTGTGTGAGCTGGTTTTATAACTTCATAAAAGTGACTGTACTTGACACAGTTTAAGGCAGTAAAGTGAATGCTTCAGAAAAGAAGTCATCAGCAGAGATTTATCAGTTGTGAAAACAAAGACTTTCACCCATGCTCTCCATGAGTAGCACAGTAAAAGCCCCACTAGTGTACTTGGTTAGCTATTTGAACTGGTTCTGTGACTTCTAGAATGAACCCTGGCTTAACCTTCTTGGGATTGAAAGATGATTGCCTCCAATGCAAGCCTGGCCCAATTTTAGTTCTTTCTTTTGAAAATCATTGCCATGGCTCAGTGCATTGACTCAGGCTATGTATGACCTTGTCCATCAGTGACCACCTGAATGTTGCATTTGAATGAGGATTCAAAGAGGTGCTTCTCAGGTTGACCTGGTCTGCATCTCCACAGCCCATAACAACAGGAGGGCCCTTCTATTTTGGCCCAAAGCTATTCTCTTCATTGGCAGTTTTGGAAACTTAAACTATTATTCAGAAAGATAGAACACAAAATGTTATTTGAAAGTAATTAAATACAGTTTTTCTGGATGACAGATTAAGTTCCCCTTATTTTTCCACATTTGACTGCAGTCTTCTATCCAAATCACTTCTGAATAGGTAATAAATGCTTAATCAGTTCATATAAATCTGTTGTACACTGTTCAGGACTTTAATGGGAAATACGGTAAACCCTTTAAGTAAGATTAGTCATTATAGACAGCTGGCTTGAAATGGTTAAATGTTCACATTGCACTAAAGTGAGATATAAGCCCTCTTCTGTGCTTTGCATGCCATTGTAACACAGCTATCTTGGCTTGCGGAGAACATGCATGAGGTGTGTGTTGGTGTGGATTCCCCCAGGGTGAACACTTAGTGATTTTAAGTGAGTGCTGAAGACATTGTTGACTGTTCATGGCTCTGACCACAATGCAGAGGCTGACACCTGTTGAGACTGGAACCCCCACATTGCGTCTTCTAATCAAGCTGCTTCCAGTTCTCTCTTAGCTAAAGAGCCTTATCAGTCCTGAGGATCTTAAAGGATGAACTGAAAATCTTGAAGAAAGTTTTACTTAGCAGCAGGTGGTGGCTGGTTTGTTGTTCCCACAACAGCTGCATTTTCCACAGTATGAGGCTCTCTGAGGAAATGGAGAGCACACAGTGTACCTTCCCTATGTTTAGCAAAACTCTGTATGTGTTGGAGGAAGTAATGGGAAGAGGGAGAAGATCAGAACTCAGGTTCTTGGCATTGGTGTCTATTGGGAATGCATCCACACTGGACCACCCCCTGTGGGAAGAGGCCCTTTTCAGGTCTTCAGCATACATGGGATGGCCACTGGGCTCAGATGCCGATCGAGCCTGAACTCCGCTAATATTCCTGTCAGAATTTATGGCTTTAGTGAGTGCTCTGGTTAAGAATTAAATGTGTTTTGAATGGTCTGCCCTGGTCCTATTACTTCTAATGCAATTTTGCAGAATGTGAAGATTTTCAGAAATGTTTGTGCTCATACATTTCTATCAGAAATGTTTATGGGCCACTGTAAATATCTATTTAGTATACCGCTTATGTATTGTTTTATAAAATTAAGCTGCCAATACCACTTCTGTAACCAAACTGAAAAATATAAGATTTTTTTTTTCCTAGGTTGGAATGTTTTCTGCTTACTGAACTGCTCATCACTTTGTTGAAAATATGTTAATCCGCCTAAGTGATTGTATTATCATTCTTTCAAGTAATACAGTAAGAATAACCCCCCCATTTCAGTTAACTTGCTATGAAAGTGACGCTTCTGAATTATAATTGCTTGAGATTAAAACTGTAGCAACAGAGATGGGGAGATAGCTCAGTGGTCTAAGTGCCTGCCTAGGCAAGCACAAGGACCCAGTTTTGATCCCTGGGATGACATGCCTTACCAGCGCAGCCCAGGCATGCCAAGCCAGCCACCAAGACTGAGCATTGTGGCACATGCCTGTAACCCAGTGCTAGGGAGGCTGAAACAGGAGGATCACTACAAATCCAAGCTGCTAGTGAGACCCTGTACCAAATACATAAATTAAAAAAATAAAATAGCAGCAATGGTAGAAAAAAACCCTATTATCATACAGATATAACCATAATACTTTATTTTTTTATTAATTTTATTGAGAAAGAATACTTGACAACTGAATAAAGTAGGTATCAGTATATCCTCTCTTGTCAGGGAAGAGGACACCTTACGTGAACAAAAGTTCCTGGGTTTTTGTGTCTACCATTAGGGTACAATCTGAGTCTTTCCCTGGTTTTGGAATGAGTATTATACTTGCCTCCAGAAATGATTTTGGGAGGACTTTTTCCTTTTCAATTTCGTGGAAGAGTTTGTGGAGTGTGGGGATTATATCTTCTATAAATTTCCTGTAGAATTCAGCTGTGAATCCATCAGGCCCTGGACTTTTCTTTGTTGGTAGGCTTTTTATTACATTTAGATGTGCAATGTTACTGTTTGGTTAACATCTTCAAAATAAGTATTTACTTATTCTTGAAACAGTTTAACATCCCTTTCTAGTATAAGGTCTCCTAAGTATTCTAGTGATTCTAAAACCAGGTAAACATGAAATATTGATTGGATATTGCTCAATGTCACAATCATAGCTGCCCTTGTTTTAGCTGTATTGAAAGCTGGGAACCTGATATTTGTTCTAGAGGAGATAGATAAGGATTAAATGAGATAGCAGCCTGCTTATTACCTCCTGTGTTCATCTCTCCTGCCCATCAGAGAGGAGACCACACTTTTCCGGGTCAAGCCCTATCTTTCCAGCTGCTGGGATGAGTGGTGAACAACATTTCTCAGACTGGGTTGTTTGCCTTTTCCCCTCAGGTTGAAAAATTTTGGCCCCCAGATTGGGTCAGGCGCAGCATCATGGAGGCCTGCAGACATAGCCAAATGTGTGCAGAACAGATTCAGCCTGAGGTGGTCCAGGCTGAGATCCCCACAATTGGCTGGAGGTGGCAATCCTGAGCCAGGAGATATGGTAATCTGGGGGAGGAATGGAAGCAAACCATGGGCAGGAAAGAAACTAATGCTTTTGTAAGATAAAAAAGGAAAGGTCAAATTATGAAACACCAAGAAGCATGTACCAAAAGACCACCCAAATATTTTTAGAACTGTGTTTATCACACATTGTTATGAAGGAGAGAAACAGGAAAACAAAGATTGTTAAAAATATGCAAGAAGAACCAAAGCAGAACATTCTTTCATTCCTGTTGGCAGTGTCTCCCCTCACTTCTGGGTCAGATGGCCACAGGCTGAGATTGCCGCAGGAGGCTGGAGACCCGCAGGGGGCTGCTCAAGTGCTGGCAGAGAAGCAGTCATGGTGGCTCTCACTAGCCAGCCAATCCTGAAGAATTCAGCTGTTTCTCCTGGTATTTCAGAGTACAGCTGTCACTGCAGTGAATGTGTACAGTGCCTCATAAATGAAATATCAACAACACACAGGCTGCATTTTTCTGTACTCATGGCTTGAGTTGACTTTGAGTACTGTCCTGATGTGTAAAAAATTTGCATACAGAAATTTTAGATCTCATTTGAATGCTTATTAGACAGGAATGTGTTTCCAGAAAGACTTCCTTAAGTTTTCTCCTAGAAATAGCATTGTTTTAGAGAAATTTACCACTTGGCTGTTAACTATTTGTGTAATGGCTATGGAGTAGTTAGCTTAGTGATCCAAGAGGGCTGCTCTGGGTTGTGTCTCTTCATAAATTGCTGTGATTGTTTAAATCATATGAATGCTGATTTTTTATGGCATTTATCCTACGTACAGTAGATACATTGTTGCAGAGAGTAGGCAGGCACTGGTTCCTCGCAGTCTTCAAGTTTTATTTATACCTGTTTGCATTGCATAGTGATCACCTTCTTTGTGTGGCACTGCTCCAGGTACATAACACTCAGCAATTGTTTTTAATCTCCTCCCACTCCTTCCCTCCACCCCTTGGTCCTCTTCCCTTTGCAAAAGTTCTACTTCCCTTTTTCCTATTATCTATTTTTCATTTGGTCTTTAAAACCATCTGAAATTTAAGTCTGTGTGTCTGATTGCTTTCACTTAGCATTATGGCCTCAAGGTGCATCCAACATTTCCTTCTTTATGGCAGAGTAGCAATCCATTCTGTATAAATGTGCATCCATTCTCCTGCTGGAGGGATAGAGGCTGTCTTCAAGACTTAGCTATTGTGAGTTGTTCTTCTGTAAGCATGGTGTGCTTCTATAGCTGCAATATGCAGTTTTCAACTAGTTTTGGAGGGTACTAGAAGGAGAGTAGCTTATCAGACAGAACATGGCTTAGGTAGGACTCAGCCAGTGACTGGAAGTGGCTGTTCTGTATTCTGACTTTCGCTTGCGAGTGTTGGCCGCGCATTGCTGTAGGGGGAAGTAGGGAGCACTGTTCTGGTCTCAGCTCCACTCAGACCTGTATGTGTGATGCCAGCCCAGGCCTCCAGTCCCAGGCTTTCCTGATGTCCTTCTCCCAGGAGGGGGCTGGGTTGCACACACACACACACGCACGCACGCACGCACGCACGCACTCACATGCATTCTGTCTGTGTGGCCTCCAGGGCAAGTGCTCTACCTTTGCTGTTAGAGAGACACAGGGCCTGGCCCAGAGCAGCAGATCTGGAGTCTTAGGGTTCTAACTGGGTTTGAATGTGGAGTTAACATCCTGGTGGGTGCAGCTTCTTGAGCTGTACAGCACAGTTCTGTCACTTCTTGGGGACCTCCCCACCACTTTCCACTGCAGCCACACATTTTCTGTGCCTAAGAATGGAGCACATGGCCTGCATTTCTGTCCATCCTTAGCAACACTTACCATTCTGTTGCTATGGGGGTCTCCTAATCACACAAGGTGACCTTTTCTTGGGGTTCTGATTAGCCATTCCCCTAGTATTAGTCATACTGGGTATTGTTCCAAGTGTTCTTCAGCCACTTGTATATCTTCTTTGGAGAAATTTCTAAGACTATTTATCACTGTATGTTTGTGTCATAACAAATTCATTTGTTATGAGAAGAGAAATTTCAAGTTCCATCCTCCCTTTTTGTTTGCTGTTTTTGAATCAAGGTTGTGCTATGTAGTTCAGGGAAACCTTGAACTCACATTATAGACCAAGCTGGCCTGGAACTTATAGCGGTTCTCCTGCCTCAGCCTCACAATATTGGAATTATAAGTTTCCAATTACACCATGCTTGGCTCTTTCTTTGCCCATTTTTAAGTTGGTTTATTAAAATTTTTATTATTGAGTTGTAGGAATTGTTTATACATTTCATATATTAGCCTCTAATCAGATAAGTGGTGTATATATATCTTCTCTCCACAATGTGTTGGTTATTTCCTTTGGGGTTCAGACATGGTATAGTGTGGTGTAGTCTGCTTCTCTATTTGTTCTTTGTTGCCTGTGCCTGTAATGTCATAGCCAAGAACTCACTGGCAAAATCAGTGCTACAAAACTTGCCCCATAATTTTCTTCTAGGTCTTTTATAGCTTCCTGGAAGTATCTCACATGCTCCCTTGGCCTTAGGGGAGGTAGGAAACCATCCTAGTGCAAGCTCCTTATGTGATGAGGTAATTAAGGTGTTGATTTATTCAAAAGGCAGAGCCTGAGTTGGGGTCCAACCAACTCAAGATGAGAACCGGAGGATTATAAGAAAAATCTGGATTAGCATCTTGTGTTCTGTCAGTGACTAGTGATGACTGGTTGCTTATTTGACTCAAAATATTTTGTTACAATATTTTAAAAGGACATCACTTATTTAATTTGTAACTTTTGAGTAATAGGTCTACATTTTATATTTAATAGCAATTTCAAAACTATTTGGAAAACGTGGATGTAATGAAATTATTGTGTAGAGTAGAGAATTTACCACAAAGACCACAGGGTCCTTCATCTCTCTGCCTCTGCCTCTGCCTCTGTCTGTCTCTTCTCTCTTTCTCTCCATCTCTTCCTAACATACATTAAGCCAAGATATGAGTGTATAGTATTCTTATTTAATCAAAATTAATAACATAAATGAAAATTCTGTTAGTTGAAGTACACAGATGGATAAAGACTGGGCACCTTGGAACCCATTAGGGAACAGTAAAAATTTAAGCTCTAAATTGAAATCATTTATTTATTCATCTATTTGTTTATTTTCATGTATTTGGTACAGGGTCTTACTATACAGCTTGGACTTGCAGTGATGCTCCTGTTTTCCACCTCTCCAGTGCTGGGATTATAGATATATGCCACCACATTCAGTGTCAAAATCTTATAAACTACTAGGTAACTTTAAATTTCCCATGGGGTTTGAATTTGAATATACGAAGGTACCAAAATCTTTTTTCTATCAAAGCAAATATATATATTTAATTTAGAAAGCACTGTTCACAAAATGGTAGCTGATAGTGAATAATAATAATAATAAGTGCAAAGAGACATGGTAAAGAAGGTACAGTTTCACTTCAGTCTTTCCTCTTAAACTGGTTCTCATAATAATTTATGTTACTCTGACACAAAGTGTCATTTATAAATGATAATGCAAATTCCTTTTAATCCGGCAAAGTCAAAGTTAAAAACAGGGCTTCCCTTATTTTATCCTTCTCTCCCTTGAAGTACTTGTTTTCTGTGTCCTAGATATGGGAAAATAAATGTCTCAGATAAAATGGGAAGTTTAAGAATGCTGTCATGGATAACAAAACCAAAAATGCTGGTTCTTACTGACCTGCAGGATGTCCCTGTATATCCTACAAAATGATAGACCCTTGATTGAAAACTTCAAAATAAGCAATTTCATCCAAAAAGTTCAAGTTTTTAAAGTAGGACTGAAAAGCCACAAGCAGAAGATTACTGGCTGGCTTTTCATGTTTCTGATTGCAAGGTAACTTTACTACACTGAACAAGTGACACACACCGTTAACTAATAGAATAGGGAGTGGGTAGGGCTGAGACTGGGTCCTTATGGGGCAGAGCAGAGTTGTGTATTCAACCACTGAGTGCTCCAGAGAGCTCTGGAGCCAGTGCTCAGGGAGAGCAGTGAGGGTTTGTCCTTCTGCCCTCCTGTGTGGACTTTCAAGGGCTGCACCACTGGTGTTCACATAAGGAGCTACCATTCTGATTAATGAGTCACTGAGCAGGTAGCCTTATGACACTGTTCGTGCTAGGAGGCCACATATTTCCCTAGGTTCAAGAGGAATATAATACATTAGCTTCTACTTACCAGAAGTGTTTACTCCATTAAGCTAGTGTTTTAATATTGTTGAACTTTGAGATATGGACTGGACCAAAAATCAGGACCTTTCTGTGCCTGCCCTGGGCATGAGACTTTAAGACTTTCTCAGGGCAAGGAGGGCTTTTACATCTTGAGAGAAATTTGCTTGGGGTGGAATAAGATCAAATTTTGGGCTGGGGAGATGGCTCAGTGAAAAAAGCGCTTCCCTGGCAAGCACAAGGGCCTGAGTTCAATCCCAGGCTCCTGCAAAAAAAAAAAAAAAAAAATCAAATTTTGTGCTTAAAACATTTTACAGAACATACAGAAAGCATGTGTCTTAGGATGAAAAGTCTGTTGCATTTTCCTTGCTAGTTGATAATTTTGAACTCAAGAGTAATTTGTCTGAAAGTCTGAAATATTTATTTGTGGTAAAATTTTAATAAAGCTGTACCTGAAAAGAGTGTTAAAGACAAATTAATCTGTATTTATAGCTTAGGAATACCATTTAATTTAATGATTTTTAGCCAGTGTTCTTAAAATGTTCGTTCCATAATTACCCTGTCATTTGCCAACTAGTTGACATTTATAGATCAATAAAAGTCCAAAGAGGTTAAGTGAATTTCAAAATAGCACAGCAAGCAGCAGAATCAGAAAAAAGATTCCAGGCTTTTAATTTCCAGTCTTTTATCATTAAAACAATTGATTAGTTTGCCACAAATAAACATTTAAGACTTTCAGACAAATTACTGTTGAGTTCAAAATTATCAGCTAGGAAGGAAAATGCAACATGCTTTTTATCCTAAGACACATGCTTTCTGTATTTTCGGTAAAACGTCTTAAGCACAAAATTTGATCCTTTTTTTGTTGCAGAAACCTGGGATTGAACTCAGCACAGCCAATCTAAATGAGGCCTTCAGCATCCTTATAAAAGATACAGTGGGGGCTGTGGAGATGGCTCCGTGGAATAATATATATATAAAGTGCTTCCCTGGCAAGCACAAGGGCCTGAGTTCAATCCCCGGTTCCGCCAAAAAACCAAAAATAAATAAATAAAAGATACAGTGGTCTGGTCTGGATAATTTTTTTTTTTGCTTTTAATTATTATTATTTGGAGGAGTGCTTATTATAAGAGACTCAATGGATAGAGCTCCACTGTTTATGTTACGTCCTCTCAAAGAAAAAAATAAATTCTGCTAAGGAAAGGGTAAATGGAACATGTGTACAAGGACTATTTTCTGAATGAGAAGAAAGTAAAGCTAAAATAAACTCTTTCTTTACTAGATTTAGAGCCTGCCTTTCTATGAAAAGCCACAGTTGGGTGGGGCTTGTGTTCTCAGTAAATCCCTTCAACCACACTCAGAACTATGCTGATACAGTTTTCTTGGGTGTTTCTTACTCAGGTTGACACTAATCATTTAGCTATTGCAATATCCCACCCAGGTTGGGAAAATACTACAAAGTTTTTGTTTCTGTTTTGAGCACTTCCTTATTGTCTAGCACTATATGTTACCTTTGGCTCATCTCATTTATGTCTCACCGTTCTAATGATGGCTGTAACTCATAAATCTCAGGATGAATTCACCAGAAAGCATAAAGGGGGATATCTGAGATAGGCATTGCTTATGCACTTCTTTGATCTTCTGAGATACATTCAAGAACTATTCAGAAGGGGCCGGAGAGATGGCTCAGGGGAATAAGTGCTTCTCTGGCAAGCTCAAGGGTCTGAGTTCAATCTCTGGTTCTGCCAAAAAAAAAAAAAAAAAAAAAAAAAAAAAAAAAAAAAAAAAAAAAAAAAAAAAAAAAAAAAAAAAAAAAAAAAAAAAAAAAAAAAAAAAAAGAACCAGAGCTGGGCATAATGGTGTAATATTGGAGGGGGAGGCAAAATTGCAAGTTCCAATCTAGCTTTAGTGACTTCATGAAATCATGTTTAAAAATAAATTTCAAAAGACTGGAAATGTAGCTCAATGGGAAGGCTCAGAATTCAATCTCCAGTACCACACAACAAGTAAACAAACTTCCAGCAAAAAGCAGGAAAAAAAAACCCTCAGGAATCCCACACTTTACTCTTTAAAATGAAGTTATAAAATTAGTAACTATTTAAAGTCTGGGTGAATAGATTAGCCACAGAATCACTTAAACCTCTTCGGAGGAAAAACTGTAAGGAAGAGCTAGAAAAAGGGTGTGGGCTTATATACTAGGAGGAGAAGGTGGAGCCAGGAGCTAGGATGGTCCACATAGAGAAACAGATTTGAAGGTTCTGTGGACCCCCAGGACATTGCATGGAGCAAGTGTGCTCAAGTCTTCTTTGTGTCTCCTCCTGACAAAAGTAGTAGTTGCTCTTTTCAGCTAATCAGCAATCAGCTGATTGAAAGCTGAACCCAGTGGGTTTCTTGGCTTGTGCTGGTGAGGTCTAACCTTTTATAAACTTAAGAGCACTCTTGGTGGCCCACAGGACACTGACAGTCTGTGGCCCTGGGCCCCTGTGCACAGGTGTGAAGCTTGAGCTGGCACTGGTCCAAACATTTAAGAACTTAGAAGGATAATGTGAAGCCCATGGAAACCTGGTGGACACAGTCCACAAACATCACCTACATGGAAGCTTTGTTGAGGATCAGCCAGTTGCCTGCCCTAGTAGTGAGAGAATTATTGAGGCCTAACCTGTTCCCCACTGTAGCAGAAGCCATGCTGACACATGCCCCGCAACTCTTCCACCATTTCAAAATCTGGGAGATTATCTGGAGCTGAAAAACTGCCAAAATGCAGGAGCAAAAGCAATTGCAATCCTCCCAACAACTCAGAACAAATTCAGGAGATAAAGATGTGCAAGAATTTGGAAATCACACTCCTGAAATTTCTAAAATGATACCAACTAAAGTAAAAAAAAAAAAAAACATGTTCTTCAGTTTATAGAAGAAATAAGATGAGAATTAATTTCTCAGGTCAAAAAAGAAATAACAAAAAATCATGAAAGAATTACTCAGCACACCAGGAAAGCAGATAAAACAATAGAGAATGGAAAAATGATGGAAAAAAGAAATGAAAAGAATTAGAATGCATGAAATGTATTCAAACAGATATCCGGGAAATAAAAAACTCCAATGAAAGCTGGGAAAATAGCTTGAATGAACCTGAAGATAGACTTTCAGACCTCAAAGACAGCAGTGCAGTTAATGAGCATGAAAGGCAAGATCTCTTAAGACTAACAAGGAGCCAAGAAACAATAATTCAGCAGTTACAAGATGATTCAAAGAAAATGTGATATAAGAATAATGGATGTCAATGAAACAGCAGGAAACAGCACAAATAACATAAGAAGACTATTTTTAGGAGTACTAGTAGAAAATTTTGCAAACCTGAGAAAAGAATCTGACATATAGTTAAATGAGGCATATACAACTTCAAAAAGACATAATCAAAACAAAACTGTACCTAGGCACATAATAGTTACAATCTCACAAATTCAGCAAAAGAATGGAATATTATAAGCTGCTAAATAAATTGACGATCTACAATTGAAAGCCCATCAGAATCATGGCAGCGCTCCCAACACAAACCATCAAATCAAGAAGAGTTTGGAATAAAGTATTTCAGGTCATGAAAGAAAATAACTTCCAACCCAGATTGTGTACCCTGCAAAACTATCAAATTCAAAGGTGAGATAAAATTCTTCCATGACAAAGAAATGAAATTTAAGACCACCAAACCAACCCTACAACAAGTATTGAAATTTGATCTAGAAAGAGAGAGGAGGGCCGGGAAGATGGCTAATTGAACAAGTGCTTCCCTGGCAAGTGCAAGGGCCTGAGTTCAATCCCCGGTTCCACAAAAAAAAAAAAAAAAAAAAAAAAAAAAAAAAAAAAAAAAAAAAAAAAAAAGAGAGAGAGAGAGAGAGAGAGAGAGAGAGAGAGAGTGAGAGAAAGAAAGAGGAAGAAACATAGCTTCAAGAACAACAGAAAGGAACCACCAAACAGAGCAAGCAATTAAAAAGAGGGAAAAACTATGGAACTATAGAAGCAAAACAGCATGACAAAGATAAGCCGATGCATATCAATTATAACCATAAGACTGGGTATGGTAGACATGCCTGTAATCTTAGTCTTTGGGAGGCTGAAAACAGGAGGATCATTTCAAGTTCAATCTGTGTACTGAGACCTTGTAGACCCTGTACAAAAAAAATTATAACCATAATGTAAACAACCTCAATTCACCAGTCAAAAGAATCAGACTAGCGGAGTTGATTCAGAAATAAAATCCAATAATATGCTGTATACAAGAAACATTTATCTGAAGAGGAAATTCACAAACAAAGTCAAAGGATAAAAAATAATTTTCCATGCCACAAGAAAATAGGAAAAAGCAGGAGTAGTTATCCTGGTTGCTGACAATACCAACTTCAAATGAAAAATCATTCAAAGAGATAAAGAACATATTCTACATATTCATTAGGAAACAACTACAAGAGAAAAAGATAACAATTATAAATATATCAATCAATGTAGGAGCACCCACCTACACGTGACAAATTTTAAGAGATGTGAAAAAGCAATGTATAAGAATATGATTTTAGTGGGGAACTTTAACATGCCACTGTCCATAGAAATAGATAAACTAGGCAAAATATCAACAAAGAAATAATAGAACTAAGCCAAACTTTTGAAGAAATTGACTTAGTAGACAGATACAGTTTCCCCAACACCAACAGCATACATGTTCTTAACAACTGTACACAGGATATTCTCCAGAATAAACCACATACTAACACACAGCACATTCCTATGTAAATGCAAAGGAACTGAAATTATTCCATGCATATGATCTGACCACAGTGCAATGAAACTGGAAATTATTGACAAAAGAAACTACAAAAACACCATAAACACATAGAAATTAAACAATAACCTCAACAACCAGTGAGTCACAAACGAAATTAAAGAATAAGTTAACAAATATTTACAATCAAACAAAAATGTAGATAAAACTTACTGAACTTTGTGGGATACAATGAAAGCTACATTAAGAGGACAAATTTTAGAAGTCAATTTACACACTAGCAAAACAGAACAAGCCCACAAAAATTATCTTATGCTGTACCTCAAGCTCCTAGAGAAAGAAGAGCAAGTCAAGTGCAAAGCCTTAATAGGGCAGGAAATTATAAAGATTAGAGCAGAAATTAATTCAATGGAGAAGAAGAAAAAAAACAAAAAATAAATAAAACAGTTGGTTTGTTGATAGAATAAATAAAATTGATAAGCTCCTAGCCAACCTAATCATAAAAAACAAAGAAAAAATAAAATTCATGCAATTATAAATTAAAAGGACAAAATCTCTGCAGACTCTAGAGGAATTCTGAAGATCATGAATACCTATTTCCAAAATCTTTACTCTCACAGTCTGGGAAACACAGAAGAAATGGACAGTTTCCTACATACATGTGAAATGCCAAAGCTGAATCAAGAAGACATAAAATCTGAATAACCCAATAATAGGAAATGAAAACGTAATTTAAAACAAAACCTATTAAGAAAGAAAAGCCCAGGAGCCCAGGTAGATCAGCAGACTAAGCACCTCTTTAGGCAGACACAGGGAGTGAGGTTCAATCCCCAGCACCACATGGCACTCTGACCACTGAATCTGGATATGCTTGCACTTGTCTGTAATTTCAGTTCTGGAAAGGCTGAAAACAGGAAGATTGCTATGAGTCCAAGTTGCATAGTGAACCCATGTACCAAATACATTTAAAAAAACGAGCAACAAAAATAGGATAGACAGAAAAGAAAAGAAAAAGAAAATGAAAGCAAAATGGATTAATGGATTCACAGCAGAATTCTACAAGAAATTTAGAGAAGATTTAATGCCAGCTTTTCAAATACTCCAGTGAAATTCAAAGGCAAGGAATTCTCCCAAACTTATTCCTGGAGGCAAGTATTACTATGATTCCAAAATCAGAGAAAGACCCAACTAAAAAAGAGAACTACAGGCTAATTTCTCTAATGAATATACATGCAAAAATTCTCAATAAAATACTAACAAACAGAATGTAGCAAACCCTGAAGAAGATTATACATCACAACTAAGTGGGATTCATTCCAGGAATGTAGGGATTGCTCAATATACATAGATCCATAAATATAATACACCACATTAATAGAGCCAAGAACAAGAACAATATGATCATCTCAACAAATGCAGAAAAAGCTTTTGAAAATGTCCAACACTGATTCATGATAAAGACCCTACATAGCATCAGAATAGGTGGTCTATATCTCAACCTAATAAGAGCCATTTATGAGAAATCAACAGCCAACAACAGCCCAGAGTAAATAGGAAAAAAAAACAAAACAAAACTGAAAGCCTTCACTATTATCAGGGAACAAGGCAAAGATGTCTACTGTCTCCACTCCTATGCAATATCATTCTGGATGCATTATCCAGAGCAATTAGAAAAGACAGAGAAATAAAAGTAATAAGGATGGGAAAAGAAGATGTGACATTATCATTATTTGCAGATAACATGACACTCTACATAGAGGACCTCAAAAATTCACCAAGAGTCTTGTAGATTTAATCACCACATTCAGTAATATAGCAGGTTGCAAAGTCAATACTCAAAAATCAGTAGCATTTTTATGCACAATGAATGCACTTAGAGTGAAATTACGAAAACCACACGTTTCATAATAATACCACAAAAAATGAAATACTAGGACTGGCCAGATGACCAGCAGACTAAAGCACCTGCTTAGGCAGTGTGAAGTGGTCTGGGTTTGATCCCTAGGGTACTATGCCAGCCCTATCCCGGGGTGCACTGAGATGGAAATTGAGACTGGGCAAGATGGTATGCATCTGTAATCTCAGTGCTAGGGAGGCTGAAAACAGAAGAATCACTATGAGTATGATCTATGTAGTGAGACCCTGTAGATCTTATACTAAATACACTGAAAAAATGAAGTACTTAAGAATCAGTCTCACAAAGGAAATAAAATATTCATACAGTGAAAATTATGGTACTCTGAGAAAAGAGACTGAAAAATCTCTTTTGAGAAAATGGAAAGATATTCCATGCTCTTGATCCATTTCACTGTAGTTTTTGCTTAGTGATAGATATGGGTGCAGTTTTAGCCTGTAGCATATGGAAAGTCAATTTTTCTAGTATCATTTACTAAAGAGGTTATCTTTCTTCCAATGAATGTGGAAGTATCAGAATACCATAATTTTCACTATATAAATATTTTATGTCCTTTGAGAGACTGATTCTTAAGTACTTCATTTTTTTCATGTATTTAGTTAGACAGATTCAATGAAATCACAATTAAAATACTATTAGTATACTTCAAAGAGATAGAGAAAACTTTTCTCAAATTCATTTGGAACTAGAAGAACCCCAGAATGTCAAAAGCAACCCTGGGAAATAAGGGAAAGGCAGGAGGCATCACAATCCCTGACCTGAATTTATACTATAAAGCTACTGTGATAAAATTAGCATGGTACTCACATAAAAACAGCCCTGAGAATCAATGGAACAGTTTAGAAGCTGCAGATACAACTGTAAACATATTCAGCTATGTTATCTTTGATAAAGAGGCCAAACATTGGAAGAAAGATAAGCTCTTTAGGAAATGATGCTGGAAAAATTGGCTTTCACATGCTACAGGCTAAAACTGGACCCATGTCTATCACAAAACAAAAACTACAGTGAAAATGGATTGAAGGTTTAAATATTAAAACAGAAACACTAAATCTTTTGTAGGAAAATGTATGTATTAAATCCATAGGGGTAGGTACAGAGTTCATGGACAGAAAACAAACTTCATGGGAAATACTTTAAAGAATCAAAAATTGGAATCTCATTTTTTTGAGAAGTTTCTGCGCTTCAAAGCAAAATTCCAACAGGGTACAAAGAAAACTTGCAAACTGGGAAAAATTATAGCCAACTATCCCTCTGACAAAGGCCTTCTGTCTAGGATTTATGGTTTTACAAAATCAGGTCCTGAAAATACAAAGACCCAACCCAAAAACAGGCATCTGCTATGAATGTATACTACTCAGAGAAAGAAATACAAATAGCAATTAAATATATGAAAAAATGTTCAGCATTATTGGTCATTTGAGAGATTCCATTTAAAACAACACTGAGATTCCATCTCTCCATAGACAGAATGGCTAACAACAAGAAGGCAGCCAATAATATATGCTTATGTGGCTCTGGGGAAAAAGGAACACTTCTGCATTGTTGATGGGAGTGCAGACTGGTACAACTATTGTGGAAATCAGTGGAGTCAGGAAATACAACTTTTTAAATAGTTCTCATCCTATCTCTCTACAGTGTATATTGTGAGGGCCTAATTCAGCCACCGTGACCAGTGCTTCCTAGTCTTGGTGCACAGATGGGGCAGCCTGTGTCCATTCCATTCACTCACACATTCATTCCTCGGGAACTCAGAGGTTAAACATTCAAAACCCCCTTACCTTAAGGGTGGCTATATCTAACAGGACGTGATCAAGCTGTTATTCCACTTGAACTCAGCAGGACTGACAGACTGACTATCTGGGGCTCTCCTCCCCCCTGCATATAACCAGAATCAAGCAGGCAGGTAGGCAGGTAGCCAGGCAGACAGACAAATTGGTTGCATCCTCCTCCTTTTGGGGTCCAACATGAGCCATTGGAGCAAGGAGGCTGCAATCCCAGCACTGAGGAGGCTGAGACAGGAGAGTAACTATGAGTCTGAACTGCATAGTGAGACCCTATACCAAATAAATAAATAAATAAATAAACAAAAAAATAAATAATATCAGGACACAATCTCTTGTGGTCTAGAGCTTATGTGGTTAAGCAAGGAGGAGGTACAGAGACAGATTGCCTTATCAGTTGGGGGGGTGGTTTAGATAATGTGCATCACAGTGACTAGCTGTGTCTCAAAGACAGAAGATACTGGAGCTGGAATATGAACTATTAACTGGGCAACTAACAAACTGAAATGTACTGGCTGGGATTGATGGCATTTTCTGCCAAACATGTACTAAATATGAGAGGACTTTGAAGCAGAAAACTTTCACAGTTACATAGAGATATTTGAGGGGGGCTGAAAAATAGTTTGTGAACTTTAGTCCCCCCATTTTAAGGGCCTCTAGTTAGATGATCCAGTTGAAAATATAATAATAGCTATGTTATTGTTCTCCATATTAAAATATAGGATGTTAAATTAATTACTTGAGAACTATTCAGGCAAATTTCATTGCTTTTATACTATATATTTTATTAATATTTAATATTAGAAAATACATTCACCAGTTCTCAATATTAATTCTTAGAAGTCTATTCTAGATACCATTATTTGTATTTCATAGATGAGACTAATTGTTAGAAATTCATTCTTTTGCCATTTATTATTGCTTTCTCTGCAACACTAAGTACTACTAATGCCAAGTTTCAGATAGTCAAACCTATGTGTGTGTGTGTGTGTGTGTGTGTGTTTGTGTGTGTGTCTATTTGTTGAGACAGGGTCTCGATATATTGTCCAGGCTGGGACTGGATGACATAGCTCCTGTGCAGCCCAGTTTGGCCCTGAACTCACGATCCTTTTACCCCAGCCTCCTGCAAGCTGAAATGACAGAAGCACTGAGAGTTTGTGTTCTTTTGGAGTCAAGTGGGTTTTTCCATAAAAACCAGAGTTCATATGCTCTTTCAGTTTTTTTGGTGTCAATATAAAAATTTTGATTAGGAATTTGAGATTAGTCCTGTGATTTTGCTGCAAAGATGAGACATTTAATGACAGGGAACCAAAGTCTGGTGGGAAAGAAATCATTTTGTTTTTGCTTTCTTTAGCCTTTTTCATCTATGCTTGCAAAAAGTGTGCACACCCTGTGATCCTCACAAAACCCTCACCAGTGATTCTCCATCTGAGGGTTTGTGGTGCGCTGCGGACACCGCAGGGGGCGTGTGAGTGTCCTCATGCCCTTGGCTCATCAATGACGGGCAGCTTCTTCCCTCCAGTGGTTCCTGTTCTAAAGAGCTAAAAGGAATTGTCCATAATCAGCAATTTCAGAGCACGGTTACTGCATCTAGAGTGACTCACTTTGGAGCCAGGTGTGCTGGCACTTGTCCGTAATCTCAGTATTTGGGAAGCTGAAGCAAGAGGATTACTGATTTTTGAGGCCACCCTTGGCTCTATGAGTTTAAGGACAGTCTAAACTACATTAATGAGATACTCTCTCAAACAAAACAAAATAAAACAGAACTATGCCCCACACAAAATGAAAATTAAACAAATCCCAAGAAACAAAACAGAAAATCCATTAATGCTTAATGACTAATTTTTTTTCCTGTATTTTATTTTATTTATTTATTTATTTATTTATTTTGTCTTTTTGAGACAGGGTCTCACTATGCAGTTCAGGCTGGCCTTAAGCTCACTTTGTAGCTCAGGCTGGTCTCTAACTCACAACAATCCTCCTGCCTCAGCCTCCCGAGTGCTGGGATTACAGGCATGCGCCACTACGCCCAGCTTTTTCCTGTATTTTAGGGAAAGGTCTATGGGTGTTCAGGGTCTCATTACTAGATCGGATTCATAGTGGTTCTCCTGTTTACAGCGTCCCAAGTGCTGGGATTACAGAGGTGCACCACCAACCTCAATCCTAATCACTGTCTCAGCACACCCTGGAGGAAGGGCCAGCACAGCAGGCTGGAGGGATTGAATCCAAGGCCCCTGCATCTGCTTGCAGGCTTTTTAATCAGCTGAGCTATTTAGCCGGCCCTTAAAGTGTGTAGTTTTGAATTGCGGATCTCTTTGTAAAGCTGTCTGGTGTGAATCTTGATCTCAATGTTCCCTTAGCAGCTGTGCATTCTGAGGCTACTTGCTATCTGTTTCTCTCTCTAGAAATAAGGCAACAGTCACTTGACCCCATAGGCAGTTGTAAGGATTAATTGAGTTATTAGACACAAAATATTGACCACAGCATTGGGCACACTAAATGCTCAGTAAAAATTAGCCATTATCACTGCCTTTGTTCTTTGCTTTGCTGCTCACAGTTAACTGGACTAGGTAACATTACCCTTTCTAAGCCAGCCATGTGGTGAGTGCTAGTAACTCTAGAGGATTCCAAGTTTGAGCCCCATCTGTGCAACTTGATGAGTTTGTAAAACCCTATCTCAAAAGAATAAAAACTTATAAGGCTGGAGAATTAAGGCCCTTGGCTTAGTAATCTACAATATCACCACCCTAAAAAAAAAACCATATATCTTTCTAGCAGTGAAAATAATAATTTTATTTTATTCCTTTCTAGCAGTAAAAATAATAATTTAATTTTATTCCTTAAGAAATATAAAAATAAAAAGTGATATACAGCAAGATTACTTAATTAGATGTAGTGGCATCTTCCCCCCCTCAAGCTTTCTTGAGGCATACTTCACAAATAAAAATTATTTATATGGAAGGTTTCAACATGATGTTTTGTTATGCATTTATCTTGTGAAAGGACTAAAACAGCTGAGATAATTATCATACCTATCACTTCAAAGTTACAATTTTATGTGTTGTGACAACTCAAGAGCAGCTTTCTCAGTGAGCTGTAGGTGCACAGCACAGCGCTATTAACTGTGGGATCACACTGTACATTAGATCCTCAGAGCCTGCTCATCCCTCCTCCCACCCTGAACATTCATGACCATTAGCAATATTCCCTCATCTCTGCCTAGCCTTTGGCACCCCCGCACTCTACTCTCTATTACTTTAAGAATTTGGCTCTTTTAGTCTGCCAGTATAACTGAGATCATGCAAGCTTGGCATGGTGGTTCAGAACTCTTATTCCAGAGCTCTGGGAAACTGAGGTAGGAGAGTTACAAGGTCAAGTCCAGATGGGGCACTTAGTGAGACTCTGTCTCAAAAAAGAGAGAAAGAAAATAAAACAAAGGCGGAGCTCAGTATGCTAAACACCTGCTTAGGCAAATGCAGGGACTGGGGTTTGATGGCTGGCATCACATGCCATGCCTGTCTGCCCCGGGCATGCCAAACCAACCATGGAGCCTGGATGTGGTGGTGCATGCCTGTGGTTCCAGAGCTGGAGGGGCTGACAGTAGGGTGTAAGTCTCAGCTGCACAGTGACACTCTGTACCAAATATATTGAAAAACAAGCAAACAAAAAGAATAGAAAAGCGTGGGCTCAACTCCATTACTAAGAATAACAAAAGAAACTAGAAAAAAGTGAAATCACACAGTATTTGTGTTTCTGTGCCTGGCTTATTTCAGTCAGGAAAACATCCTGTAGATTCAACCAGATGGTTACAGATTACATGATTATTTTTTTCTTTTTAAAAGCTGAATAATAATCCAGTGTGTGGGTTGGAGGGTGTGTGCGTGGTACACATGGGCACATATTGATACATACACACATTACATTTGCTTCACCTGTTCTGTTGACTGCTTTCATCTTTTTTCTGGATTAATGTACTCTTTTAGGTTTAATCTCATTATGTAGTTCACGCTGGTTTTGAAATCACTCTGTAGCTCAGGATGGCCTCAAACTTATGCCAATTCTTCTGCCTTATCCTCCATAGAAAAAGTATAGTCTTGAAACCCAGGAATTACTTAATGGGAAGAATAGGAATCATTATATCACATTTTAAATCCTAAAAAGCCAGAAAAATACTTATAAACATGAAGGATAAAGGGCAGTTAAAATATTTTAATGCCAAAGAGAAATGGGATTATGCCAAGTGTTGATGAATAACAGACAGGGCAGGCAGCCTTAATGGGCACACACTGGGCCCAAGTGGTATGTTGTGTCCTTTGGCTCCAGTATGGAAAGTTAGGTGTGCCCAGTGTCAGCAGAGGCTAGGCAAGAACACTTCTCCCACACAAATCGCACACACACACACATACTCACACACACACACACTCACATACACAACTATGCCAACAAAACTCTTCATTATGACAGACATAACTAGCAGGTTATGGTGGATTAGGTTGAATCTGCTCTGAGAACACCTCTGCTGAGCAAGGGACTGGAATAGAAACTCTGTGAGGAAGGAAGCCACATCTCATTTATCTTTGGAACTGAGGTCTCAGCTCAGTGCCTAGGCCTGTGGAGGTCCTCCAGGGATGCTCACTGTGTAAACCCACAGATTTTTATAAACAGAGAATAAGAATCTTTTTAGTTTCATATGTCTTGACCTAAGTCCCTCAACCAGTTGCTCCTATTGTGCAAAACTGGAACTAGGTTTTTAAAGGCCACTTCCAGATTCTCCAAGATGTTCCTATTTTATTGTTATTCTTACTTTCTCCCTAAATTTCCAATTGAAATTCCATGACCTTTTGCATTTATCCAACTATTGCTTTCATGTAAATTTTCCGTTTTTATTTCCCATAAGAATAGCAAGCACTTTTCCTCTACTTGTATGTGTGGTGCTGGTGCTCACTGATGAACCCCGCCTTTCAAAGTGGTGCTAGATCCTATCTTAACTTAGCATCCCTCAAAAGTTATGATGCCAAGGGAGGCAAAGCAGCAAGTTACACTCACTAAGGGCTAGGATAAGAAATAATTGAAGTTTACTGTAGATGAGAAGACACAGCCAAGTTCACAAAGCAATGCATGAAAAATGCGAGCAACTCCTTGGGTCTGCAGGGAGCTGGGCAGCTAAGAGGACACACAGGACACCAATAAAGGACAGAATGCTGGGTCAGGGATGATGAATTCTGAGTCAGCTTCCAAGGGGACAAATAGATCCCAGCTGAGGAGTAGGTGGTAATGGTTCTTAGAACTGATTCTACAGTGCCATCATACCACAGTCTGACATAGACTGTCATTGTTCTGTGGGTGATTCACCAGCGAGCCTTCAGTTCGATGTCTTCATACCTGGAACAGGTTGACATTTTAGCTGATGTCACCTCATTTTTGTTCAGCATCAATTTGGGCAACTCATTGTCATTGCAGTGGTTAATTTCTTGCTTCTATTTCCTCTGCCTTTTATATGAGTTTTAAATGGGCAGCCATTTTGGGACAAAGAGGAAGGCTGAAGTGAGGGCCTTCCATTTGTTCTAAAAGTGGTGCTTCTTGTACAAAATTGGTGGGAAATAAGTTTAAAAGGAGTTGACAGGAGATAGATTTTTCAGCAGTTTCTTTTCTCAAGATAAAGATGGTAGATTGGCTGCATATAGAGTCATGGAGTCATTCAATTATGACTTTTATCTCTTGTTAAACAGATAGTCGTTGTTCAATAAAAGATAAAAGGTACTTAATAACAAGCATTCGAGAACTGCTAGAGCCAGTCCTGCACACTGTGCTGTCAGGCCACTGCGGTGTGCTGAGCTGTAACCAGGTCTGTGTGCAAGTGGCACATGTCTGTAATCGCAGTGCTGGGGTGACTGAAATCACGAGGATCACTGTGAGTCTGAGCTGTGTAGCGAGACCATGTACCAAATATATAAATGAAAAAAAAAAAAGAAAGAAAAAGAATTGTTAGAGGAATAATCGATTAGTACAGAAGCCAACTTGCAGGTGCAGATGTCAAGGATCAGGAGACTTGGGAGCCCCTCATTAGTTCAGAGCAGCAGAGGACCAGGTCTCCTTTCCTTCCAACCATGTCATAAACCCAGAGACAATTGCAGCACTGCTAGGGGACTCCCACAGCCAAGCTGAAGACTGCCCAGGAATAGCAAATCCAAAGCAGCCAGATAAAAGGAGGGCTTTTGCTGAATTTGTGGATGTTGGTTGTTAGTAAACCAAAAGTAAGAGCCAGTTGAGAAAATTTCTCACTAAAGTGGAATTTTCAAAACCACGAACTGCTACAGTTCAGTGAAGCTTATTCTATAGGATGGTAGGGTTTTGCATAGATACTACAACAGGAAAGTTATGGAGGCACTGGGGAAGGACTTTCACCGGGCCAGAGTATCTAAAGTCACTGGGACTGCACTTCCTATCATTTCCTGACCCAGAAGTCCCCTTTCCTCTAGGCTATTTGACTCAGAGAAACTTCTAGAAGAACATTCATTATCTTTTCTCTGTAGGCTCCAAATGAGAATTAGTGAGGTATGCTAGAGGCTAGGAGCAATTGCTCTATGAAAAATACTGAGTTACGTAGAAAAATGATGTATTCATTCCTTCTGAGTTGGGCATGCCTAAAGCACTGTAAGTTGTCCAGGTGAGTTTATTAAGTTTTGAGGTAAGAGAAATAAACGAGGAACAGATGAGGATCTTAGATAAAGGCCTATACCTTGACTATGTGGATTTTCTTTATTTATTTACATTATAGTGGATAATGGCAAGACAATTTTTTAAAATGTATTTAGGACAAGGTCTATAGGGTCTCACTACATAGATTGGACTCATAGTGACTCTCCTGTTTTCAGCCTTCCAAGTGCTGGGATTACAGGCACACGCCACCACACCCAGTCTCAATCTCCTCAGCACTCCCCAGGGGCTGGGCCAGTATAGCATGCCAAGGATCAAATCCCTGCTGCTGCATCTGCCTAACTAGGCACTTTAATCCACTAAGCTATTTGGCTGGCTCCACAAGACAAAATTAATAAGGATCATTTTCCATAAAAAAAGGAAAGCTTGGTACTGATTTCTTATGTAATACTTGAAAAATATCTCTTAGAGAAGAATCTAGACCTCATTCTAGTAATTAGGCCAAGTGTATTAGGATTAAAGCTGTGGACCTCTCAGATCTAATGAGATAAAGGTAGGATGTTAGATCACATGGAGTAGGTAGCATTTATGTGCACTGTCGCTAGGAGGTTTGGAGTTGGTTAACTGTTTGGAGATTCTTTACTCAAGAGGTAGGATGGATGAGCAAGAGGTTATAGCTGAAGTTTATGTATTTAAATGACAAAACTAAACAAAAAAAGGGGATACAAATGAATGACAATTTTGTATCTGTATATTCAGAATAGTTAAGATAGATATACAGCTACGTTCTCTAAATTCAATGAATAGAAAGATTTACTCTAATCGTGTTTGTAAACAGGATATCATGTCCACATCTTGTACAATGAATAACCACTAAGACAACAATATACAATGCATTAATTGAAACTGTTCTACTAAATTGATTTGAAACTGTCTCATTGCTAGTTGTTTCTCAATAAAATTATGGGAAAAAATGAAATTAATGGTATATTTAATTATGTGAGCTATGTGGACCAAATGGCCTCTTTTTACCTTGTGATTCATGGGTCCTAATATATAGCAGCATTAGTTCCATCACCAAAACACCCTTTTTTGTTGCATATGAACATATAAACTTCATTGTTTATGAAACTCCCCACACAATACACATTGCCAATGCCAGTGACTGTAATTACACAAGTTGCTTTACCATTTAGTAAATCATGCAATCGAATGATTCTTGCTGAATTCATCAAGATGACTTGGTTGAGTAATGGCCTGGTTCCTGGTCCCACAGTGTGTTGGAGGGTACCCCAGTGTGTTGGATGGTTCTGCTGAGCTGAAGCTCTGTTTGGATCCTTCTTTATACTTTGGAAGACTGTCTTTCATGAAGTGGGAACTGTGCTTCAAATGTGTCATGACTAAGTTTTCCCAAAACTTTACAATGAAAATTAATGCAGAGGGCTTGCCAAATAGCTCAGCAGATTAAAGCACCTGCAAGCAGGTGCAGGGGCCAGTGATTCCATCTCTGGGCCTGCCATGCTGACCCAGGGTGCGATGAGACTGAAATTGAGACTGGGAGTGGTGGTGCACTCCCGTAATCCCAGGTCTTGGGAGGTTTTGAACAGGCAAATCACTAGAGTCCAATCTAGTAGTGAGACCCTGAACACCCTGTAGACCCTTCCCTAAAATACAGAAAGAAAAGAAAATTTAATGCAGGAAAATCTCCAAATGCAGTGAACTTTTACGCATAGTAGTGTTTTGAAAATCAAGTATGTTGGCTGCAGATATATATATATATATATATATATATATATATATATATATATATATATATATATATATATGTGTGTGTATGTGTGTGTGTGTGTGTATAAATTATATATAATTTTAGGGAAGCATCTACAGGGTGTTCAGGGTCTCACTACTAGATCGGACTAGTAGTGATTCTCCAGTTTATAGCCCCAGGAGCTGGGATTACAGGTGCAAACCACCACACCTAGTCTCAATCTTTGTCTCAGCTTGCCTGGGAGGCGGGGCCAGCATGGTTTGCAGGAACTTCAATCTGCTGAGCTATTTGGCCAGCATTTTATTTCAGATAATTTTGTTGAAATTGATTTCCTAAATAATCTGTATAATCCTCTGCACACATAATTTATAGATAGTGATTTTTAAAAGTGTAGTTTCTAAAATCTTCATAAGGTAAGTTAGCTTCCATACTATTTTCTTAGTTGTGATTTTGACTCTAACTAGATTATCTGTCCCTCCTACTTGTTTCCACATCACGGCCAACTTCTGTGCTATGGTCCCTTCCCTTATATTGCTCTGAGCATGTTTATCATTTTCCTTACCTGACAGAAGCTCCGGGAGGGCAGGGTCCCAGGACTAGGTGGTTTTACCTCCAGAGTTTAACACAATGTCAGGTGCATGCAAAGATACACTGAGCTACACCGTAGTGTGTGGAAAGAGTGTGCTTATCCTTGAAGGTTTTTAATGCCCATTGAAATGTGCTGTAACACAAAGTGAGCATGATTAAAATCCAAGCTCTGCTCCCTCTGTGGTTAGTGAGTTCTTGGAGAAAATGATCCCAAGTGCAGCAAAGCGCCTGCATGAGCTCCCTGTGGCAGTCTTTGATTGTATTTCTGCCAATGTGGCCTATTGATTTAAATTACACTGCTTGAAGTGGAAAAGGACATAGTTGCTCTTCTCTAGTGCTAGAGGAAAAACTTATTTCAAAGCAGAGTTGATTTATTTTAGAATTTGTTTAGTTTATAGATCCCAACATACACTCACTAAACCACAGTCTTAAAATAATTAAAAACACCTGTGATCATTTGAGTTTGACATTTTCCTCCTTGGGCTTTTTGTCCTCTTTTGCCCCCCTCTCCACTTTCTTTTTCTTATTACTCAAGTAATACAACTTCAATGGGAAAAATTTTACATGTGGGTATCATATTCTTTCCATGTTTTAATTTCTTTATCTTTGGAGGACAGGGTGCTCTCAGCTGGATTTCCTCTATGACCCACCATGCCTACTGTGGGAGAAGCAAGCACATCCTTTTGTGTCTGTGCTTCTCCAAAACAAGGATGTTTTTGCATCTGTGTCCAGCACAATCTTCCTCCATCCTTAGACTCCATTAGTCTTATAGTTTCCTGGGAAATTCATTCCTAAACCAACAGCTGGCAAGAATAATAAAATGATCGTGACTTGCTTCAAGAATCAATCAGCTAATTCTTTTTTTTTTTCATTTTATTGAAGTACAAATATCAATGACACAGTTTTAAGCCACTTTAACAGGACAGATTTGATAAATTGATACATTGCAAACTGTTTTCATAGTGTTTTATTATTGTACAAGGTGCATACATGATATTATACTTACAGACATTATTATATCATATGTCTCTTATCAGTAAATTAAGAGAGTGTAGCTGTTTATGTATCTTATTTTTTATGCCTGAATTACATCAAAGATTCAACAAGTAATACTTTCTACCTTGTTATTTTCCTTGTGGTTGTCCATAGCACTAGAAGCCGACATAATATCCTGTCCAACCACCATTAGTGCAGATCTTGCCTCTCATAGAATTATGTAGAAGCACAGCGTTATCTATCCCAACTGTACTGTCCATACACACACATCTTGACAATCAGCTATTTCTTATGGGACTGGGAAGTAAGTGATACAGACTGTGCAGTCAATCCATTGGGTCTGTTCAGTTTTGCTTCTTGTAGCAATAGTAGACAATAAATATAGCTGTGCTTCAATAAAACACATATTTTACAGAATCAGGTGGTCTATGGGCCAGAGTTTGCCAGTCCCTGAGCCTTAGGCCACAACTCTGAAACAATAGCATTGGTCACAGTGAGCTGGTGGTTTGTTAAATACAAGACTATAGAGTTTATGACTCAGCATTCTGGAGTACACCATAAAATTAGCATTTTTCACAAGTCCTGTTGCTAGATGCTGATGCTGCTCATTTAAGACCTCACTTTTAGGAGCTGTAATCTATATCAGGGTTTCTGGGCATCTCTCTGTGTAGGACTGTACTGTCCCACTCTGGGACGCTTAGCAGCATCTCTGGCCTTCTTCTGGTATGATGACAGAAACAAAAATACTGAAGCACTGCTGGGTGAAAATATCTAACCCCTCCCCTTCTCTTAGCCCTAGATTACTCAAGTCCATCCCTGCTGTGGAGCAGATTCCTTCCTGATGACATGTGGAGGAGTGTAGGCAGGAGCATCAGGCTGTGAGGGGGAAAAATGATCATTGGGTGACACCCAGCAGGGTTTTCTGCCAGTCATACCATACCCCCACGGAAAGACTTCAGTGGCCAAAATGCTCCAGAAAACCAAACAGTAATAACAACATATTCTTGAGCTAAGAATCTGATTGCAAAATGGAAAGAATGGCGTAGTGTCTGGAAATAAATGCAGAGCTACAGACAATGGATGAGTAAAAACGCAGTGAAGCCTCAGGTAAAGGAGTCGTCTCCTTTGGCTCTGGTGGAATGGTTTTCATGCAAAGCTTGTTGATGAATAATTTCGCATGTAAAACTGTATTAACCATTCAAAGAACATTTACAGGATGCATTTGCTTTTCTACTTTGTGCTTGTTTTTCTACTCATGTTTTTTGTTTTTCTGTTTGTATTTGTTTGGTAACTCCTCACACCTGGGCTATTGTTGGGACTTCACTTTGGATATTTGTGTAAGCGACAGCCATATTAGGGACATGTGCTCCTGAGAGCCTCTCTGCACTGTCTTCTGATTCTATTTCTTGTTTCAGAAGGATGCAGACACAGTACTAGTGTTGCAGGCAGCTGAGTTAGCTAGAAATATTATAGACAGACAAGGCCAGGCTCTAAAAAGGGTTAGCCCAGAAGACAAAGACAACTATTGGAGGAAGGGATTCTCCTGCTGTGAACCAGACCTAAAGGCCAAACAAATGTTAAAAGAATAGCACCGAGGATTGATATTCTAAATAGGTAGCAATCACCCAAGTGAATCATTAGCCCAACCCCCCAGGGGAAGAGACTCTGTCCCACATTCATGCCTGCTTACTACGTGACTCCCTTGCTTCCCCATTTGGCCCTGGACCTAATCAACTTTACCTGAACAATGGTGCTTGTAATCCCATTGGTTGACCATAGTATTGTCCCATCCCACATCCACCTAAGCCAGACCCCTTTTCTACCTTAGTCCCGCATGGTTTTGCACTATAAAATTTCCTAAAAGAGACAGCTTCCCCAGGGCAACCTGCTTGGGCCCCCCTACTGTCCCTCTCTGAGAGAAGCTGTTCTTTCTAATAAAGTTTTATCCTCAACCTCCGTTTGTTCCTAAAATTCATTCTTTGGTTTAAAAGAACACGAACTCATCCAGGTCTGATGCAATTGCATCAGGCAATCCTGCAAAGTAGGTATGCTGAGTCTGGGGCCCCAGAGTGGTACGTTTGCACATGAGAACCTTAAGAAAAAGAAGGCAGGAGGGGCAGACATTAATCCACAAGGCAAGGAGCAGGAAGAAAGAACAGCTGTGTCTGTATTGCTGATTTCTTATATATGCCATTATCACCTGTTTGTATTTATCTGTGCTGGCCTGTGTGCACACCCACACTAAATAAAGGTTCACATCCTTACTAGGTCCTCAGAAGACACAAGACCCAAGCTTCAAAGCCACAAATTCCTCCATAAAGTTTCTTATATCCTTTTCTTATTGCTGAGGCAAAATTCCTGACATCCACAGTTAGAGGAGGAAACATTTATCTTGGTTTACAGTTTATAAAGGTTTAAGTCCACAGATAACTTGCTCCAAGGCATGATAACATGGCAGAGGGACATTACTGAGGATAAACAGACCATGGCAAAGCAGTGCAGGCAGAAGGCAGCAAGTAGCAAGAAACAGGCAACTGACAAACAACGATCCTCTTTATTTCCCTTACAATTTATCCAGATTGCTTACACTTAGAGCACCCATAATCCAGGGTGGAGCACTCTTATTCCTAACAAACCAGTGGACTAATTTAGTAATCACACACACACTTGATCCTAGCATCTCACTCCAGATCTAGCCACACCCAAGGAGCTGCACCACTGGCCAATGCAGGAGCATTGGGGGTAGAGGGAGACATCTAGATAAAAACTATAACAGCAGGTCTGGTATCCCTGGTCCTTCTGTAATCCCACCTGCTCAGCTCTAGGGTGGAACCCAACCTCTTCTTGTTGCAGGCAGCAGAGTTAGATAGAAATATTTTTAGGTAGTCAGTTAGGGCCAGGCCCTCGGAAAAAAATAATAACAGGAAACAAGATATCTGCAACTCTGGGGAGGGATGGAGGCTCCTGCTATGAACCACACCTAATGGCCAAACAAATGCTAAAAGAGTAACACTAGGGATTGATATTCTAAATAGGTAGTGATCAACTGAAAAGACCCAAGTGAGTCACTAGCCCAACCCCCAAGGGAAAGAGACCCTGTCCCATATTTATGCCCACTTACTATGTGACTCGCTTCCCCATTTGGTCCTGGGCCTAATCAACTTTACCTGAGCAATGGTGCTTGTAATGCCATTGGTTGACCATAGTTTTGTCCCACCCCAACTCCACCTAAGCGAGACCCCTTCTCTACCTTAGATCTGCATGGTTTTGCCCTATAAAAGTCCCTAAAAGAGGTAGCTTCCAGGCCAACCCGCTTAGGTCCCCCTTCTGTCCCTCTCTGACAAAAGCTTTTCTATCCAATAAAGTTTTTTCCTCAACCTCCATTTGTTCCTAAAATTCATTCTTCGGTTTTAGAGAACACGAACTCATCCAGGTCAGGTTTGGAGTTTTACTTCCCTGTATCATTCGGACTTCTTTCAGTTTCTCTCTTGCATACTAAACCCCACCTCAAAGTCCTAATTTTGGCCCCCAACGTGGCTCCTGTTTTCTTCTCATACTGATACAAAGGCCAACCCTACCTGCCTTGGATATAAACCCAAAAGATAAGCTTTTCAAGGGATCCAGTTGTCCCCTAAGAAACACACAAAGTAGATCTTGGGAATGTCAGCAATAAACTATATAAGAATGTATATTCTCAGCTGTTCACTTTAAACTCTTACAAACAGAAAGCAGGAAGTTGGTAAATTATCTCATATGGGAATACAGTACAGCCTAGTGACAAAGGGAGCTTGTTCTGACATTGAACTGGCCCTCCACTTCCCATCTTGGTGCCCTTGAGAAAATGTGGTCACTTTGCAGTAAAATAATGATAAGTGCCTACTTAGCCTGAAAGGGTCTGTAGGGTGCTGAGATTACACCAGACACACTCAGAGCAGTGGTAGGCACACAAGAGCTCCCAGGGACTAATCTGTGGAGTCCCCATCACTGATGATGGTGCTCAGGTCTTCACCAGGACAGTAGTCAGACAGTCCCCTTGAAGAAGAAACATAGGCTTAAGAACATACTTCCAGGGGCTGGGGAGATGGGAACCCAGTTCCTCTCCTTTCCTCTGACTTATTCACCACCATCAAAAAATAAAATCACAACCCTTTAATTTGAATATCTTATGTGGCATTTGTTTGCATTCTGAAATTGAGCAACACTCATTCTTTAAACATTCTTAGTGCTTGCCGGAGCTGAGCAGAGAAAGACATGAAAGGGCATTTAGAGGTCACTGCAAAGGGGCTTCCTCATGCTTCACAGCCCTGGCCTGTTTTAGGACTTGGCGATTATCTGCCTCTTCTGCCTTCCTGAAGGTCTCACAGGCAGCTTAGCTTCAACTGAGTAACAGGGTCTTTAGCCCGAGAGGTTCCATCTTGGTTTCTCTGTTGCAACAGGCACTGGTGCTGAGTCCACTTGTGGTCTCTTCTGAATCTTATTTAATATTTTCCCTTTGAAGAAGAACCATAGGCACAAGAAAGCATTTCAACATACAATAGAGATTGCTTTGGAGCAAGCATTATTTAACATCTGTGGCACACTTTAAAATCTTAGAGGCTGTTTTTTTAAAAAAAGATTTTTGTGAAAGTCAAGAATTTAATTGTAAGAAAATTGTGAAAACTCCTCTCAGTTGCATAAGTTTCTGTGTCAAATGGCTGGTGCTGGTTCTGTTTTCACACTGTGTCCTAAAGTGATGTTAATAAGCAAGTAGTACATTGCAGCGGGAGTTCACCGTGGATGTCATGGATCTTGAGCATGGTATCCCTGACATTTTAGATAAAGAAAATTATGTCTTGCTTCAAAGGCAGCGAGTAGGTTTTCTTGAATGATAGAAATTCCAGAGCTGTGAAATAACAGATACAGCCCGTTAAAGACAATGGAGATGGTAAAAGGGAAAAATTAAAGTAATAGTTATGAACCTTTTTGAGGTCAAAGATTCTGGTGCAACTCTGAGAACTTTGGGGTCTTTCCTCTAGAAAATTTGCAAATTGTTAGTTTCAATTTTAAAGAACTTACCAATGCCCAAGGCTCATTCTGGGGCCCAGGGTATGGAGCGCTAAATTAAAGTTAGGGTTTTTAGAAACACTCCAGTATTTATAATTTTATAATTATTCTGGGAAGTAGTTGGGAGTCTCTGTAGTATTCTGATCATGAGGTTGGCATGACCTGGATATTCTTACATTTCTAATAGAATACCTCTGTTAGTAGCTGAAACAATGGGAATAGAATTAAAATTAAATGGAAACTATACACATTTCATATAGTCATCAAGGGAAACACAAAAAAGCACAATATATAAAATTTTACTCAGAATTCAAAAAATGATCCCAGTCATGGTCATCCCTATAAACCCAGAACTCAGGAGGCTGCGGCAGGAAAATTGCTCTGAGTTTGAGGCCAACCTGGGTTACAAAGTGAGTTCAAGGCCAGCTTCAACTGCATATTGAAACCCTGTCTCAAAAAAGATGGGGAATAAAAGCAAAAAACAACTGAAAGAAGAAAGCAATAAAAAATGTTCTTGCCAGAAGTTTTGACCTGCTTAAACAATGTCTTGCCATTTTTCTTTTGAGTGCTGGTTCCAGTTTCTTTCTTTTCATAGTATGGAAGTTGGAGCACGATTAGAGCCAGATATTTGGCTCTATGACTGGCTGTGAACCTCATTTTTGTGTCTCCATACACCTGCCAAGCAGCCACTGTAATTCTTCCATGTGAGCAAAGGATGCAAATTTTCTATTACTGTTTTTTATAGTCTTCTTGCTTTCCACAGCAGGTTGTGTTTGAGTGATAGAGTGGGTTTTCCATCCATTTACTAGCATCTGATGTTCCTGCAGTCAGTGTTAGCGGGAAGCCAGTCATCCCAGATCCAGGCTGGGGGTGTAGACCATAAAATGAATCCAGCACCTGAGGACCCATGAGTAGTTAGGCATGATTGGTAGGCTGAAATCTGATTTCTTAACTTTGTTTTCATTTGTTGGTTTGGTATCAGAAATAAGACTCAGGAATTCACATTGGCCAGGCAGGTGCTTGAGTTGTTTAGCTATATGCCTGGCCATGAAATCCTAACTTGAAAAATTAACCTTTTTTATGTTCTTTCAGGAGCTGGAGGAATAAGCAAAGCAACCAAAGCTTTTCTCTTCTCCAATTCAGGGGCCTAATCTCACTTTATTGTCCAAGCCTTGCAGCCAGGGTGAAGTCTGAGGAAGAGCCCTTCCTCCTTACAATGTAGGCTACACTGGATGTTAAGCTTGGAGTCAGGAGCAGTCTTGCTGTGAAGGTGCCATTGCAGCTCAGAGTCAGGACGGTCCAGTGGGCTGCATGGAGTCCCTGGTGAGTGCGTGCTCAGGAGCAGCCAGGAAAGTCCCCAGAGGAAATGCTGGGTGGAGGCAGCTGTAGGCAGAGGCTTCTGCTTGTCCATCTTATTGTCATGCTTGGGAGAAATGCTATAGAGAACCGAGGTTTGATTAAGTCTAGTTTTGTTTTCATTGCCTGTACGGAGGTGCGGAACATCAGAGGGGCCCTGTTGAGAGATACTCTTCATAAAGAATAATGTCCAGGGTGGTGCAGTTTCTTATTCTTTCATACTCATTAAGCCTTGCCTAGCTTCTGGTGTATGGACTTTAAGGCTTAATTTCAGCAATGTAGGATTTGAGGGATGAAGTCAAGATCCCATTCTTCCATGCCTCAGATTAGAAGCCTGGTTGTTATACCTGATGTTGGTGTGATTAATGCTGAAAACTCCCAGATTCTCAGGGAAGCAAGCCAGTTGCCTGTTAGGTGGTAGCCCTGCCAATCATCCAGGTGATGGGGATTCTCTGTGGAGCCTTTCACTTTTCTTTCTAATTCTTTGTTTGTTTGTTTAGTTTTGTGTTTTAGGCAAGATTGCACCATATAATTCAGGCTAAACTTGAACTCACTATGTAGCTAAGCTGGCCCCAACCTGTAATTACCTACCTGCCTCAGCCTCTAAGCCTTACTCCTAATTCATTCCAGCCGCTCAAGACCAGGACTGATGCTCACAGGTGTGCTCACGCAAGGCAAGCAACCTTCCTTGTCTCGGCCCATGTTATCTTCTACCCAGAAGTCTGTGACTTGTTATTAATGTCTCACCTGTGTCCTTTTTTATTTAAAATTTAGGACAGGGATTACAGGATCTCACTACATAGATCAGACTCAGCGATCCTCTTGTGTTCAGCCTCCCAAGTGCTGGGATTACAGTTACACACCACCACGCCCAGTCTCAATCCCCATCTCAGCATGCCTGAGGGCATGGCCACCATGACACACCCAGATCAAACCCTGGCAGTTGCTCTCTCCTGAAACAGGTGCTTTAGTCTGCTGAGCCATCTGGCTGGTCCAAGTTCTTTCTTTTCTTCTTCTTCGTCTTCTTTTTTTTTTTTAACCTGTGTCCTAACTACCTGTGTGTCCTTTGGAAGTGGGTGCTGGGTTTTCTAAGTGAAAACCAACACCAGTGTTACAGAAAGCAAAGTTCTTTCTGTCACTTTCTTCGATTTTCAAAATACGTTCACTGTCACTATGACAATTGAACATGTCCTCTACTCTGTGTAAATCACCTAGAATTTATGCTTAAATAGCATTCTTCGTTGAAGACATAAGCCTGGGATTCATTGTAATTCATTGGTTTCCTCAATGAATTTAATTCATTGGTTTCTCTTTAACTTTAATTTGTTCCAGATGCCTCTTTTTCTCAGGTAACTGCTGATTTTATATTTTTTCTTGCAAATTAGTTGTGCAGTGGGCCTGTTTAGAGAACATTAATGAAGGTTAGCGAACACTGATGAAATATGAATATTAAGTTCCTTCTTCTTTTGTGATAATGATTCCTAGTATTATATTGTGTTTCATAGCTTACTAAAATTTATTCCAGACATTACTTTAATTGGCTGTTATACTAATTCTGTGAGACAAGTTTAGTATGTCTTTGTAACTTTTTACATGAGAAAAATAGAATTATCTAGAAAAGCAGGAGGATTTGCCTGAGGCCAAAGGGAAGAACTTAGATTCAAATGCTGAGAGCAACCTTGCGCTCTTACTGCCATCCCTAGCGACTTAGAAGGCTCTGGCCCTTTCTTTCTCCCTTTCACCTCATCTCCACAGTCAGGCCCCCAACCAGTGAGAACAGCAAGAAGGTGCATCTGGGCCTCTGCCTTTCTGAACTGAGTTGCTTTCAACCATCAGGGAATATTTATGCTCAACTTAAAGAATGGGAAGGGTAAAATCCCAACCCCATTGCCTGTTATCACATCCCATCAACCACAGGGAAGATGCACGTCAGAATGAGGCCAGTGAGAACTCGTTTCAGAAAGCTGATGTAAGCTGGATGTGGCAGCACATGCATGTAGCTTTTGTGTCATCAGAGAAGCTACCTTAGAACAACTGATGCAAACACTGAAACTATCATGGGTCTCTTTTCTTAAAAAGGATTCTAATTGGCTTTAGAAGTTTTACATAGATATCTACTATGCTTTGTTTATTGTACTGGATCACTTAGAAGAGAGTCCAAAAAGGTTGTTTTCTAATCGTGAAAGGCCCCATTGCCTCAGAGGGGCCGGCCTCATCCCAGCATGGCTTCTCCACCAGAGCAACTCCTCCTCCACACAGCACCTGACACTAGTGGGCGCACAGCTGGTACTTGTTTAGTAAATTCAATAACATTTTTTCTTAGAATAAATCAAAGAGCTATAGTTTATTGCCTTAAAAGAATGCAGGTTTTTTTTTCACTGAATAAGAAAGCATCATCAAAATTTCAAAATAAGTATAATTTTACAGAAGTGAATTTCCTAGCTTCAGAGAGCTCTGGAAGGCCACATGAACAGTGGAGGAGCGTGTGTGTGCTGGCCAGCTGGGCCTAGGCTTGAATCTGGCTGCATGTTGTGAGTTGCCTCTGCAACCATTTAGCTCCTGATTAATCATGGCCAAACAGGATCTCACAGCCCCACCACACAGCTTATGTATGGAGACTCCAAGGGAGACTGTGCTCTGCCCCATTCATTGTGGGTCCCACTGGGAAGTGTGTAAGCTTCAAGGCACATGTGTGTTGGGTGTGGACTGTCAGCTTGATTGGCTTTGTGATCTGTTCAGGAGGTTGGTGGGGCACAATTGCATGTTTGTCTTGCTAGGTCATTGATGGTGTAGCCTAGCATGATGTACTTGGTCCCTGATCCCTACCTTTCTGTGCTGTTCTACTGCTCTGTTTTCTGTCTGCTTTACTGTGCCATGTCCTTCTACCACTAGTTTCTTCTTTGGGCCCAGCTTATCATGGATGGTAAAACACATCCTGATTTACATGCAGGGGAAATTCAGGATCGAACTTGGGACCTTGCACTTCTTGGGCAGGTGCTTATGCTGCCAAGCCACAGTTCTGGCTGCATGGATGGAAAAAATCTAAGAAGAAAAGTTCAGACTGCTATCCTTGGAACTGATTCAGTGAGTTCTCATAGCAACAGGAAGGGAAGGTGCTACCTCCCCAGGATTTTCCAGATACAGCTGCTTTATAGGCAGAGGCTATTGAGCTCTACTATATCTTCAGCCTTATGAGAGTAATGAGCTAGGGGCACTAGATCAGATGAGACAAAACACATCTCCTGCCTTCACAGAGTTTAAAACTGGTGAAGATGTCATTCTAAATGGGATGGTGTCATTACAGAGGAGCCGAAGAGGTGTTTGCTTATGAGGTTTCCAGAGAAAACACATCAACAACAAAGCAAGCAGCAGGCAGCTAGCCTCTTTATTGTTAGCTTGTATACATTAGACAGTATCACATGTTTATATTCTTGTATACTGATTTAACCTTGTAGCAGATGCACAGTGGGCTGTGCTAAGTTGTGGTTACATAAGTGTATCCTACTGCACACCTGTGGTAGGCAGCAGACTAATGTCCTCAGATACTCCAGGCTTTGGAGCACTCCTGAGAAGGCTCCCCAGAGGTGGATATCATAAAAGGAAAGATAAGATAAGGAGGATAGGGAGTGTTTTGTGAGACTAGAGTGTGGGGACTATGTTCAGACTGTGATTATATGAAGTGACATTATTGGGGTTATACAAACTAAGGCTAAAAGGACAAAAGTATTATCTTAAGCATATGAGTTTTATTTACTTTTTTAAATGTGTTGGTCAGGAGTTTAACCAGGGAATAATAAAATAACACCAACATTTTTTTTTTGTTTTTTTCACAGAACTGGGGATTGAACTTCCCTTGTGCTTGCCAGGGAAGCGCTTATTCCACTGAGCCATCTCCCCAGCCCCAACATTTTTCTTATGTTTGCTATACTGTAGCCTACTGACAAACACATTATATGTTGCATGTAATTTAAATTTCATGGTAAATACTCCTCCTTCACAAAGGAAAAAAAAATCAGTGCTTGCAAAGATCAAAGATTCTCTTAGGGTCAAACCACCAGTTCCTAGATTTGAACCCAGATTTCATTCAATCATTAAGATAAGTTTGATATTTAATTTTCTATGCCTTTAGCGTTTTGTTTTAAAAGTGTCTGAAGCTGACAATTACAGCAGAGTTTACATATATTAAAAGGACTCTAAGGCCAGGTAGGCAACATGGAGGGAGCAACAAGTAATGTGCAGAACAGAGTACATTTATGGACCAAATGAAAGGTTTTTAAAAATTAGAGCCCTTTATTCCCCGGGAAGTCCATTGATGGGGAGAGTTCATTTGTAAGTTTTTCTCATGTTAATTCGACTTGCTAGTAGTTCATTTATGGAGTTCTGGCAGGAAGATGGAGTGTGTGTGTGTGTGTGTGTGTGTGTGTGTGTGTGTGTGTGTCTTTGTCTTAAGATCTAGCATGTTTTGGACAGAAATGTTTTTTATGTTGTAGATTTTAGACAGACCTGGTTTGAAACTTGACCTTCATTTTATCCATGTTCCTTAACCTCTCTGAATTTTCTTGTTTTTTATTAATCAAAAATAATAATTCTTGGGCCAGCCAAATAGCTCAGAAGATTAAAGCACCTGCTTAAGCAGACAGGGAGTTCAATCCCTGGGCCTGCCATGCTGCTGAAATGGCAATTGAGACTGGGTGTGGTGGTATATGCCTGTAATCCCAGCTCTTGGGAGACTGAACATAGGCGGATCACTATGAGTCCAATCTGTGTAGTGACTGAGTACTACTAATTTGGCCAGGGAACCCATTTCTGATATCCATGATGCTGCTCATGAAACTTCTGATTTCACCAAGAAAAAAACTATTTCTCAGTTCACTGTGGTGACTCAGAAGGTTCCAGTGTCCTCCAGCAGAGAAGGCAAGCACTTGTGGCTACCTCTCTGCTCTGGGGGTTGGCTTCTGTTGGGGAGCACAGCTATTTGGAGGTGAGTCCACTGACTGCACATCAGTGTTTTCAATGGTTAATCTGCCCCAGGGGGACACCTGGCAATGTCTGGCCACTCTTTTGATTGTCAGAGTACTGGTGGAAGTGGCTCTTGTCTACTAGTGTGTGGAGGCCAGGGTTCTTGCAGTACCCAAGCTTCCTGCAGTTCCCAAGACAGTGCCACAACACAGATATTTGGCCTCAAATCTCATCAATCAAGAAGTCAGCAAAACTTGCTTTGGAAAGTAACTTAAACTTATTCACTTGCTCATATCAGCTGACCCTCCTTTGGGATATATATATATATATATATATATATATATATATATATTTCTTTTTATTTTTGTTTTTTTTTAATTGATAAACTGTGCATACTTCATTCACAACAGATTTTTCTATACATTCTACATTTAAACAGAGGTACACAATTACTGTTAAAGATGCAGTATTATCTGTCAAATATATATTACTTTTTTTATAAATTTGTGAGGATAACCTTGATGTGTTAGGACTTAAATATGTACATGCAGGTGCCAAATATAATTGCTAACCATA